>CAJQUW010013384.1:0-90000 GCA_907163375.1 Prostheceraeus crozeri
ACGATTATTCGGGATATATGCACCTCCACCAACATTTGGTAACATCATTTTTAAACAATAAAAATAAAATTTTTTCTGATTATAAAAAATACATAAATTATAAAAATACATAAATTATAAAAAATAAAATTTTTCCTAATAAAAATAAAAAAAATGGAAATGACTCAAATTTGTCAAGTTTGCAATATGCGTTTTTTAAATCAAACACTATTATATTCTCATATGAAAAACACACCATGTGGTATGCATATGAATCAATTACAACCTAATAATATACAACCTAATAATATTCAACCTAATAATATTCAACCTAATAATATTCAGAATAATATTCAACCTAATAATAGTATTCAGTATAATAATATTCAATCAGAGCAACCATTACAAAGATTAAAGCATTTATTTATTTCAGATAAAGAACAAAATCTTTATACTGCTAGAATAAATACACCTAGGCAAAATACTGCTAGAATAAATACACCTAGGCAAAATACACCTAGGCAAAATAATAATAATTATTTAGCACAAAATAATAATGTAGCACAAAATAATCCTTTTGTTCAAAATAATCCTTTTGTTCAAAATAATAATGTAGCACAAAATAATTATATTGATAAAAATCAATTTGTTGAAAGTAATAACAAAAAAATATGTTCCGGATGTAATAAAAATATAACATCAAAAAATTTTGCACGTCATTTAAAATTATGCGAACAACCAGAAGAGGTTAAAAAAAAATAAAAAGATAAATTAAAAGATCCAGTTATGTCGTAATTGTAATAAATATTTTACAAATCAAGGAATTACTAATCATTATAATTCTTGTATAAGTTCTACAAGACAATGTACAAGTTGTCAAATTACTAAACCTAAGACAGAGTTTTATGATAGTAAATATCAGTGTAAGGATTGTTAAAAGAAAAAGATAAATGTAGAGGTTGTCAAAAAATTATATTAAAGAAAAATTTTCAGCGACATGTAACACTATGTCCAAAACTTAATCAACATAAGGATCAACATAATAATAATTTATGTCAAAATAATAATTTATGTCAAAATAATAATTTATATTAGTATTTCAACTAAAATAGTTGTATTTCAACTAAAATAGTTGTATTTCAACTAAAATAGTTGTATTTCAACTAAAATAGTTGTATTTCAACTAAAATAATCTTATATATATTAAAATATTATTTTATAAAGAATAAAATATTATTTTATTAAAATATTCCTTAAGCATTCCGGAAGAGAGGAGAGGTTCGGAACATAATTCTTTTGAGTATAGGAAAATAAAGTCCGACACTTTCCGGAGGTTCTAAAGAGGTTAAAAAAACTCATAAGAGTGTAAGAATGCGAGTCCGTAATTAAAAAATAATAATTCCTAAATTTTTATTTTAAAAATATTAAATTAATAAAAACGAAAATTTGGAAGACTTATATTCACCGGTTATAATTAAAAAGTGATAAAAGTAATAAAAGTAATCTAAGTCGTCATAAATCTCTTAATGCAATAAACGAAATAATAAATAATTATATGAATAACACTGAGTTTCAAGATACACTAACCCCTCAAGATCCGAATCTCAAAGATATTAATAATATTGTAGATAATCCTATATATAATACTAGATATAATAATAATATAGATAAAAATATATATAATAATATAGATAAAAATACATATAATAATATAGATAAAAATACATATAATAAAAGACATTTAGAGACACTACCCCCTAATTCATCTCTTAATAAAAAAATACCACAATCTGATCTTACACGTCTTTGGAATTTTTTAAAATTTCATTGTATAAAAATATTGTTAGCATGTATTTTAATATTTTTTATTTATCATCTTGTTATATGTATTGGAAATCAATGGGGTTACTTTCTAACAGAGGAACAAAAGAGAATAATTTTTTATAATCAAGAAAAAAAAACTTTTGAAGGATGGAAGACTGAGGAAGATAAGATTAAGGATAAAACTAATAATAAAAATATTAAACAAGGTAAAATGTATCAAGAAAATTTACATTTCATTGTTTACGGTAAAACTGGAAGTGGTAAGACTACGTTTATTAAAAAATATATAAACCAATATTATAAGGATGAAACAAAAGTACATATTTTTTGTATGCATACTTCTGAATGGCCAACTTTTACAAACGTCTATAATGATAAACAATTAGATGAGTTACAAGATATGGAAAGTTTTGCTGGTACACCTTAAATAAATCTTTATTAATTTTAGATGATGTTGCAAGTTTATCAAAACAAAAAAATATGTCAGAAATATTTACAAAAGGAAGACATCAAAATATTCAAATAGTTGTATTAGCTCATAAAGCTTGTGATGTAGATAATAAGATTAGAGAAACATTCAAACATTTTTTACAACTACACAAAATAATGCAGCATTCTTTAATGATATTAATAAAAATTATAAAATGAATATGCCTTTATCATATTATACACATCATAAATATGGAATAATACGTGTTGACACCATAAGTGGACATATGCAAGTATATGATAAAGATTTAAATATATTAGTAGATACCGAACATGAAATCTATAATAACTCTCAAGATTTTGATATTAGAATGTATGCAAATACAAAACATTTATCAAATCAAGTTATAGAACAAATAATTATCTTTTTAGAGTCTGAAGCAAAAGTACCACTAAAAATTAATCCTGATACATTTTATTTTTATTTTGATCATTATTTAAATGCAAAATTTGGTATACCAATACCAAAAAGAAAACAAGAAAATGAAACAATAAACAATTTAAAAATTGCAATAAATGATGTTAGAAACGCTTTAAGAAAAAGCAACACCAATAATAACTGATGTTAAATCTACATTTTCTGATGCTAAATCTACATTTGATGAAGCCAAAAAAACATATAATGATATAAAACCATTAATAAATGGTGTAAGTGAAATACTTAATAATTAAACAAATTTATCATAATCAAACCGAAGGTTCTAGGGCTTCGCGCTTCGCACGATTTTGCAGATATATTAGAATTTTTCCATTATATATATTTAGAATTTTTTTCTCTAAAAAATTAAAACAAAAATTTTTTTTTAAAAAAAAACTAAAACACAAATTTTTTCTTTAAAAAATAAAAAAAATGAAAACATTTTATTGTGTCTTATGTGAAAAAAAATTGCAAACAAAAAGAAGTTATCAATCTCATCTACAAAGTAAAATGCATTTACAAAATGTAGAACGAGTTGATGAAGGAAATATATTAAAATTAAATAGTTATAAAAATTATCTAGAAACATTGCCTACTGATATAAAAGTTAAAAAATGTTTGATGCTTATTCACATTCGGAATATAAAAAATTTTTTAATAGTGAAGATGAAGCCGTAACAGATATAAAATATTTATTTAGCGATACTGATGAATTTAACGAAATAGATGAATTTGATGAAGCCGTACGAACCGAAGGTTCTAGGGCTTCGCCCGAAACAGATATAAAATATTTATTTAATCAGTCTTTTGAATATAATGAAACCGATAAAACTTTTTCTGATATTCTAACCAACTTTTATAATATATTTAAGAAATCTTTCAAATGTTATATGAATGTAGAAGTACTTTATACAAAAAATGGACCTGATGGAATTCCTGAAGAAATAATACAAGGACATTTTACAAATTCGCAAGAAATTCATAATGTAAATGATATACAACCCATATTTGAATCGATGATACTTAAATTAGAAAATTGTATAATTGAAGCCCAGTTACGTGAATCTGGTTGGAGATTTGTTAAAATAATATCTAAGAAAATAGTAAATTGATAAATATAAAAATAATACTGGTGGTAGTTATGTTCCTTTACCTTTCAGTTCACCACAATTAATCAACATAAAAAATGAAGATAATTATTGTTTTCTGTGGAGTATTATAGCACATTTACATCCTGCAGAATATCATAAAGAAAGACTAAGTCATTATAATAAAAAAGAATACATAAATGAATTTGATCTCTCTGATGGCTTAGATGAATTTCCATATGATTATAATAGGTTACTAAAGTTTCATAAAAAGAATAAAAATTTAATTGAAGTAAATGTTTTTGAATTAAATGTGAATTATGTTTCTATTGGTAAAATTACTCCACTTTACCCAGATTCAAAAAAATTTTATTTGAATAATAAAAATTTTTGCCAATCAGAAAATAGTATATAATGATAGAGGAAATTACATGCATCATAATATTTTTTACCAAGGAAATATAATATGTACTGAAAAATTTGAACTTGTTAAAACACTATCACCAATAATGATTAATCATAATAATTATAAAGGACGTACTGATGATTATAATTACAAATATTCATCTTTATCTTCAGAATACCAACAAAAATTAGAAAATTTAAATGAAAGTTTACAAAAATGTAAAATAGATTATCAACAACAAACAAAATGTTAATACAAGAATATCACCATAAATATCAAAATAAGATAGAAACAATTCAAAAATTAAATGAAGAAAATAATAAAGAATCGGCTAAAGCCAGAGGAGCTTCGCTCCGAATAAATAATAAAGAAAATGAAACCAAACAAAAAAATAAATGAATCTTAAAAAAATGTCTACAACAATATAAAGAACAATATGATAAAGAATATATTTATCAGCTACAAATATTAAATCAAAATTATTATCAAAATACATTTAATCTTACAAAGAAATTAATGAAACACATGAAACATATAAAGATGAATTTGTAAAATTAGAACAGTCAAAACAACCAGCACAAGCGAATATATTATATTATCAGGGTCATTTTATATTGTGTAAAGATGTTTCTATATTTACAAAAACTTCAGATAATAAAAATTTTCCTTGTCTTCAATGTATGACAAGTTTTAGAACTTTAGAAGAAATGAATAGACATTTGGAAAATTGTCAACAAAACGAAGCAGTTCAAAATACTTTTCCAAAAGATGATTATTTAGAATATAGTAAATGGTATTTTAAAAATAAAGTACCCTTTACTATTTATTGTGATTTTGAAGCATATAATGTTAATATGACACAAAATCGAACGGAAAGTTCCAGGGCTTCACCCGATTCTGAAAATTATAATTCTGAAAATTATAATTCTGAAAATTATAATTCTGAAAAAAGTGCGCCTGGAAAAAGTGCGCCTGGAAAAAGTTCAGCTGAACAAAGTAAAGAAAAATATTTATTTGAACAAAAACCATTATGTTGGGGAATGTACATTCATTCGAATTATCCTGAATTATTTAAATCAGAATATTTACAATACTATGGTGAAGACAGTTCAGAAATGTTTACAAAGAAAGTAGAAGAATTACAAGGACGTTTTTCACAATTGCTTGAAACAAATAAACCAATGATACCATTAACGGATGAAGAAAGAAAAGAATTTTATGATGAAATAAATTGTTATTACTGTGGAAAAGGTTTTACAAATAAATATAAAACTGGCAGAGGTAGATATATTGATAAAGTAAAAGATCATGATCATCTAAATGGATTATATAGAGGTGCAGCACATAATTCTTGTAATCTTAATGCTAACAAATTTAAATATAACTTTGTTCCTCTATATTTCTACAATGGTTCTAAATATGATTTCCATCTAGTAATGAAAGATTTATTTTCATCAGAAAAATTACAACAACAAAAAATAAATGTACTATGTAAACAAGAAGAAGAATATTTTTCAATGCAATTAGGTTGTATTAGAATTTTAGATGCATTTAGATTTTTTACTCCTTATTCATTAGATGTTATGGGAAAAACTTTGAAACCTGAACAATGTAAAATATTAAATAAATATAATTTAAAACCTTTAAAAGGAATATTTCCGTATGAGTACATAGCCTGCGGCTCACAGTCGAAGACTGATATAACTGGAGATAAAACCTGTGGTTCACAGTCGAAGACTGATTTTAATTCTGTGAATAAAATTATGGAAGAAGAACAACTTCCTCCAATAAATAAATTTAAATCAACATTAAAACAATCACAATTATCTGAAGAAGATTATGCTGAAGCTGAAAAAAATTGGAGAGAGTTAAATTGTAAAACAATGTATGATTATACAATGAAATATCTACAGATAGATGTATTAATACTAGCTGATCTTTTTGAAAACTTTCGTGATATGTGTTTAGAATATTACGGAATAGATCCATGTTATTGTTATTCTACACCAGGTTTAACATGGTTAGCAGGATTAAAACATACAAATGTTAAACTTAAACATTATAAAGAAAATACATATGATAAATTATAATTTTTTGAATCTGGAATTAGAGGTGGAGTTTCATCAGTTTTAGGTAATAGATATGTTAAATGTTATAATAAGAAAGTAAATCCACAAGAATATGGAATAATGAAACCTTTATCTCCAGAAGAAAAAGAAAAAATATTAGAAATTTTTCGAACGAAACGAGAAGGAGTAGAACGTGAAAATGCAATTGATGAATTCATGAGAGAAAACTATTTATTATATTATGATTTTAATAGCTTTATTCTTCTTGCATGATACAAGAATTACCAACAGGTGAAATGACATGGTGTAATAATCTTGTTTATCAAAGAACATATGATGGTGAAAATAATTTTGGTTATGTATATGAAGTTGATTTAGTATATCCTGATTATATAAAAGACGCATCAAAATATTATCCTTTCTGTCCAGAAAACAAAATTCCCAATATAGAAGATTTTTCAGATTATCAAAAATCTATAATTCCGAAAAAATACAGACCAACAAAAAAACTTATGTTAACACAAGGTAATAAAGGAAAGTATGTTGTTGAAGGAAGAATGCTAGATTGGTATTTAGATCATGGAATGATTCTCACAAAAATACATCGAAAACTAGAGTATAGAAAATCTAAATGGTTAAAAAATTATATAGAGTTCAATATTGAAAAACGTAAAATAGCTAAAAGAAATAAAGATGATTTTGGAAACGTTTTCTTCAAATTAATGAATAATGCATTTTATGGTAAGACTTTAGAAAATGTACGTAATAGACAAAATATTGAAATAGTTTATGATAGAGATAGATTTCAAAATTTAACAAGGAAACCTACATATAAAAGAACTACTAGATTCAGTGATGAACTTTGTGCTGTTCATCTAAGAAGAAGCATTGTAAAACATGATAAGTTTAATTTCATTGGTTTCACTATATTAGAATTAGCTAAACTATTTATGTATAGTTTTATATATGATTATTTAGCACCTGCTTATGGCAAAAACTATAAATTACACTTTACAGATACCGATTCTATTTTCTTAGAATTAACAGTACCATACGGTTCTTCACTTGATAAAGAAATTAATAAAATAAAAGATATTATTCATCCTTCTTAATTATGTAAAGTAAAAGATGAATTAGAAGGAAATGAAGATTTCATAACAGAAGCTATATTTTTAAAATCTAAATGTTACTGTTATGATACAACTAAAAATATTAAAACACATAAAACATTAAAAGGAATTTCAAAGGCATCAGTGGCTAATCAAATAACATTTCAAGATTATAAAAATGCATTATTTAATAATGAAATAAAAACGGCATGTAATTATAGACTTAATTCAAAGAAACATAAAATGTATTTAAAAGAAGAACATAAATTAGCATTAGATCCATTTGATGATAAAAGAAAAATTTTACCTGATGGAATAACTACTGAACCTTTTTAGTTTTCTAATTTCTATTTTCTAAATTTAACAATATAACAATATAACAATATAAAATATTATAAAAATAAAATATTATAAAAATAAAATATTATAAAATAAAATATTATAAAATAAAATAATAATAAAAAATTATCATATAAAAATGGATAAAGTTAGAGCTGATAATTTTAAAAGAATAAAACAATTAGACGAATTAATAAAACAAAGAAATATTATGAAAGAAAATCATCTTCAACATAGAATGACAAAAGCTGGTATTCAATCTGATATGTTTGATAAATTAAAAATAACTGAAGAAGTAAAAACTGATTATGAAAAAACTGTCGAACCATTTAAAACTCTTGAAAAGGAACTTAATGAAAAACGTGTTGATATAGCGGATCCTGTACTTAAAACACTATTAGATGACTATGGTTTATTAGAGGTAAACATAGATAAAAAATTACCAAAATCTATGTTATTCGAACATTCTACTTTCCTTTTAGATAAAAAATTATTTGCAAGATTTTATCTTGGTGGTAAAGAAATATTTCCACAACCTTTACGAGGATTAATTTTTACTCCAGATAAAAAACCTATTAGTTTAGATAGAAATTTTGTTGATCTTTTAAGAGGAGCAGATTTAAAAAATTATGCTGTAGAAGATCTAATAAAATATAAAACTATATTAGATAGAGTTGGCACAGTAAAAACTCTTAGACGTTATAAACAATTAGAAAATTTATTATCAACGGGAGTTAAAGTAGGGAAAGGTTTATCTGAAAAACAGAAAACAAAAAAACAGAAAACAGAAACAACCATATTTTTACCAGATGATCCACAAGAATTACTAAATAGATTAAATATTTTAATATCTGCAATAAAAGAAGGGCATAATTCTAGTTTCAATGAAATTCATGCTATATTGAAAAGACTGTTAGAAAAAAAGATTCTAAATGAAGAGGATTATAAAAGTATAACCGGACATCTCTGATGTCCTCCAGGGCTTCGCCCGAACCGGACATCTCTGATGTCCTCTAGGGCTTCGCCCGTAGCTGAAATATGTTGTTTCTAATTTTTTTTAAAAAAAATATTTATTTAATTTTTTAGTTTAAAAATGTGTTCAGCAGATTTAGACAAAATTAATAATCATTTACAAAATTTAACAGAGATTTTGGGTTCATCAAAATTTAGTACGACGTTAAAAATTATAACAACTACTTCATCACACACTTGTAATTTAGAACCCATTCTACATTTGGAACAAAATAAAAATTATCAAATTGCATTGACTAGTTTCTCTACATTTAACACTATTCAAAACGTTATCAAAGATGTGAATGATCAATTTAGATATTCTACTGATAAAGGCAAAACATGGAAAATATTAACTTTTCTTCCTGGTTCTTACGAAGTTGAAACAATATCAAATGAAATTAAGAGACATTTAGGTATACCATTTAAAGATAAGAAACAATTACATTTTGCAGTTGAACCGGCAGTTAATAAATTTTCTCTTACTTTAGACGAAAATCATCAAGTTGATTTTAATCATGATAGATCATTGTCAAAGCTATTAGGATTTAATAAACAAACCTATAGTCAAGGTTATCATTTAGGTGAGAAGATTCCAAAAATAACTGAAATAAATTCAATTGTTGTACATTGTGACATTATTGAAGGAGGATATATAAATGGTAAATTATCAAATTTAATATTCAGTTTTCCAGCTTTTACTGTACCCATTGGTTATAGATTAAATGTATTTCCACAAACATTAATATATTTTCCTATTACAAGAAAAACTATTAACAACATTAACATTAAAATCACTGATGAAAAAGGACAAGAAATAAATTTTGGAGGTGAAGAGATTATGATAGATCTTTTGGTACGGGAGGTATAAACTCCCGTTCGAGAGGTATAAACTCCCACGCGAAGCTAGAGAAGTTTAATTTTTTTATCATTTTCATTATTAATCTTATTAATCTTATTATTAGAAACAAAAAAATAAACTTAAATTAAAATTTTTATATTTTTGTTTTTAAAAACACTAATTCAATAATGGATGAATTTATTACTTTAAAAATGAATGAAATGACTTTAAATAAAAAAAAACTTAAATTTAATCATCATCCAAATTTATCTAATAAAGTTTTGTCAGTTATTTGTGGAAGATCAGGATGTGGAAAAACATATCTATTATTTAAAATTTTAACGACTCCAAATTTTTTGGATTATAACAATCTTATAATTTATACAACAACGGCAGAACAACCCTCTATCAATTTTTAAAATATGGATTTGAAAATAATCTTACAAAAACAGCAATTGCTTCTCTATTCGAAGAATACGAAAAATCTGAATATGAAGAAGAAATAAATTTGTGGTGTGAAGAAGCAGCAAAAAATAAACAATTAGTTGAATCCAATAAAAATAAGCATATAAAAATACAATTAATAGATGATAGTGGTAATATGCAAGATCCTAGTAAACTAGATAAAACAATGAAACATTGTGTAATTTTTGATGATTGTGTTAATGATAGAAATCAGTCAGTTCAAAGAAATTATTTCACAAGAGGTAGACATAATAACTGTAGTGTATTTTATTTGACACAAAGTATGTATTCATTAGATGGAAGTGTTATTAGAAAGAATGCAAATATATTTATACTATTTGAAATAAATGCAAGAAACTTAAGTGATTTGTTAAGAGATTTATGTATAAGAGATAAAGATGAATTTAAACAATCGTGTAATAATGCTTGGTCAAAAGATTATGGATTTATCACAATTAATATTGATAAAAAAATTCATGAAAGAGTTATCGAACAATTGTTTACCGAGTAATAAAAATATACAAATATAATGTTTTAATATTTTATTTTTTATTATCAGCTTTAATTTTGTCTATTTTTTTAAAATATAATATTTGAATTTTGTGGTAACATTGGTATACAGCAAAAACATTTTACTGAACAAATTATTTTTTTATTGCTTTGTTGTTTGACATCTTTTCGTTTAAAGTTTTCACGTTTAAAGTTTTCACGTTTAAAATTTTCTCGTATTAAGTTTTGTTTAATAAAGTTTTGTCTAATAAAGTTTTTAGCTCTTCTAAAAAAATTTTATCATCACTAAAAGTTTTACCATCACTAGAAATTTTACCATCCTTTTTATTTTTATCATCAACTTTTTCTGTCTGTGATTGAAATGATATTTGATTTACTTCATTAGCTATTTGATCAAATTTTTCAATCTCATCTAACGTAATAACATTATCATCACATACTCTTTGAAAGTAGTAATGTAGTTTATCATATACTTCTTTAATATGTAAATGCTTAGTTTTTAATGATTTTCGTTTCTTAGTTATTAAAGATTTTTCTACCATTGTAGCAAGTGAAGTTGCAAAAACACCCGTACCTGTTAAAGCTGTAGCAACTACTGGAATTACTAAAACACCTGAAGATATAACAATTGTTAAAGCACCTAAACTTATTGTTAAGAATATGCCAATTCCTTGTGTTACATTCTTAACTTTACTCCATCTCTTTCTTAATTTATTATAATGTTCTAATCTAAGTAATAATTGCGATTCCTTATCTTTCATATAACGTACTCTATCTTTGTGTTTTGCAATATCCATTTCATATGATAACGAAGGATATATTCTTGAAGTTCCTTCCATTTCTGAAGTTCCTTCCACTTTTGTTTCATCCATTTTTGTTTCATCCATTTTTAAAGAAATATTTTTAACGGCAAAGCCCTGGAAGACATCTCCGATGTCCCGCTAGTCACATGATATATTTTAAAAACCTGAAAAATGACATAATCACAAATTTGAGATTCTTAACTTTTATAATTTTCGGTGTCCTAGAACGGTCATGATTTAAGCGGGAGTGAAAAATGACATAATCACACATTTGAGATTCTTAACTTTTCTGATTTTCGGTGTCCTGGAACGGTCATGATTTTGGGGGGTGAAAAATGTCATAATCACAAATTTGAGATTTTGAAAAATTTGAAAATTGGGTATTTTTAAAAACGCCCAAATCGGAGCGAAGCTCCTCTGGCTTTAGCGCTTTAGCCGATTTATGAATTTAGGTCTTCATAACCTGAAAAAGGGTTCAAATTCATGAATCGGCTTAAGCCAGAGGAGCTTCGCTCCGATTTATGTCGTTTTTAAAAGTACCATTTTTGAAAAAAATGGTACTTTTTGAATGAACCAAATTCATGAATTTAGGTCTTAAAAACCTGAAAAAGGGACTAAATTCATGAATTTATGTCGTTTTTAAAAGTACTAATTTTTTTGATTTTATGGTGTCCTGGAACGGTCTTTTACCCATTACTTGCCCTATTTATTTTTTATCTTTTTCTACATGTATTTATTTGTATTTTTCCAATTAAACTAAAGATTTCTGATAAATTGTTAATCTCAGTGAAAAACAAAATAGTCAATCCACATCTACATATTGCCTGTGCTTAGTTTAGACTCGTTTAGATGAGACACGTAATTTGCATTGAGAGCGGCAGCTTATTCACTTCCATTGATCAACTGCAATTATTTCATTAATGCAATTTTAACATAATTGTTGAAGTGGCAGATTCTGCTTCTTTTCCATCTGCTATTCCATCAAGTTTTTGTCAAGAAAACAGCAATTCAATTCATATCATAAGCTTGTACTTGATCTAGCTGAGATTTATATTAACAAGATTCAATTCACTTGAGAAAATGCAGTCTGAAATTTGGGGAAACAATATTCTTGACGCATTTACGCAAATAAGGATCGTTCATCCAGATTAATCGCAAATATTTAGAAAGTGTTTGATCATTGCACACAGGGATTTGATATCTTAATGCCATCATACGATCAAAATTAGCACTTTGATGACCTTTGCCACACTAGCCTGCGAATTCAAGTGACTTGCAAAATCGTTCTACAGATTGTTTCATAAAAATGGATCACCCTTAAACATCGCCTTAACTTCAACTTTGTCTAACTCCGCCAAACTTGAAAGAATTTCTCTGAAATTTGGAAGATATGTCAGTTGTGCTTACTAATATCATTGTTGGAAATTTCAACCATGAATATTGAGTTGTTTTCCTGTTATAGATAAAAAAGTAGTAGATAATTTGATCTTCATTTAGCAATGTTACACAAAATCATACCTCACTCTTATAAAATTACATTTGTTTCCTTTGTTATGTAATATGTTGTTCTACAAGCCAAAAGCTATCAAGCAAAACAAAAATAAAGAAAATCGGTCAATCAGAGCCAGTATAGCGCCATTATTCATCAACAATAATGTAACTGCTACATGTGATTAACTGGACTTCATGTTCCATAGCTTCCTGACTTCGTTGCGGTGGTGTTGGCAGCACTCCTGATTGCTTTCAGCTAGAAATCTATCTCTTACCGGTTGAAAACAATACAAAGCACAAATGAACAATAACGAGATCGCATTCACAAAAGGCAAAGTGTCAGCCTTGCTAGAACTAGGGTTTTCTTTGCGAGCTACAAGCAAGCGACTAAATGTCCCTTACACAAATGTGCATCGATGGCATAATGATGATTTTCGACTCTGTCGTAAAGAGGGCTCTGGCCGTCCACGCAAAACATCCAAACGTAGAGACCGCCTAATTTTGAGATTTGTTAAAGTTGATCCAAGTCTCTCGTTAACTGAGATGGCTGCACTAGACTCGTCTATTTCTAAGTCCACTATTCGTAGAAGACTTATTGAGTCGAATTTCAAGAGCTGTAAGAGGCCCTCTCAGATCGAATTATCAGATCAGCATACAAAAAGACATCTCAGATGGGCAATGAGTCATTGTCACTGGCGAAATCAATGGGATCGGGTTGTCTGGTCTGATGAGGCATCAGTCCGTCTGAAGGATAGTGATGGTCGATTGAGAATATGGATAAAATCTGATCAGGAAATTCCGAGACATTTACATCGTCCCCGGGTACAAGGTGGTGCGACTCTACTGATTTGGGCTGGCATTTGGACCAATGGCCGCTCTGAACTTCACATACAGCAAGGAACCATGAATTCTGAACGCTATGTGAATGTTTTACGAATGAACATTGGCCAAATGACAGATCAACTTGGTGATCCATCGACTTGGTCATTTATGGATAATAATGCTACGTGTCACAGGAGTAGTAGAGTCAACTTATGCAAGTCTCAATTAGGGCTTAGGACATTATCTTGGCCAGCTCGTTCTCCTGATCTGAATCCCATAGAAAATGTATGGAGTATTCTAAAACGTAACGTTCATCGTTCACTGCTACCTACAGATGGCGTATCACAACTTACGTCACTAAAAAGAGAGTGGAGAAAGTTCAACATCAAACACGCCAAATTGTGCGAAGTTTCAGTGACTGTTATCAACCGGATCATACAGAAAGAGACACAGACGAGTTTGAAGGAATCGCGGCGATCGGAGCATTTTGAAGGAATTCATGGCAATCCGCAAGCGACGTGCGACTATTTTTCCTATCTGTGGAAGGTATGAAAAGTGTCCTTTGCCCACTTAGTAAGTTCCTGCATGTGCCATCGTTTTGAATCAGTTTTCACTTCTAGCAAAGTGATGCGCTGAACAGTCTAATTCTGTGCGTGTAGCCCACAGAGGTAGATTCCTTTGCATTTGGGTTAGTTTGAAGCGGACACCATCCCTATCCCAGCTATTGTGTGCAATGGTAGCAAGCAATAGAAATTGACATAGATATTTGTCTCTCTTTGGCTTCTGTGATTGGACGAAATCGCGCGCATTACGGAAATAACTTTTATCAGAGAACCCATGAACTTCAACTGTCAGATTGCAGGCTGGCCTGTCAAGTGAAAAGTACCTATCTTTAACTCAATTTTTCTTAGTGATAGATTCGTCAAATGGAAAAAGTATTCACACCGTTCGACTCTTAGCGATCTAAATTTGCTGACTGTGTAGTAGGGTACCGGTACTTTCAATGTGGTGTCAATGTTCTAGCTCTTCAGAATTCAGAGTTCAAGCTTGAATTTGCATTACGTTCAATGGAAAATTGATCCCCCTGCTCCCCTGTGGGGTTGCGTTGAAGTTCGCTGGTTTTCTGATAAGAGCTGCGTCTACAAGCGCGCGCTTGGCCAATAACACAAGCCAAAGAGGGACGAATATCTATTTCAAACTCTCTCACTTGCTACCATTGCCTACAATCGCTGGGATAGGATTATGTCCCCTCTAGACTAACTCACACGCAAATGAATCTATCTCTGTGGTGGCACCAAACTTCGCACGCATTTTCATGTAGATACATGGTTCACCGGCTGAGCTAGCTCCATGTGCAATTCTGTAATTCTAAGCTTTTCATAGGTCATTCATGCACTAACATAGCTCCCTGGCAGTGTCGTGACTGTCAGTCAATATTCATTTACGACGGGAACTACTAACACTTTCGTCCTAAATTCGCGCACAATGGGCTAATAGTATGGATTTGTAGATCTTGAAACTCCGAATAGAAAAAAATAAAATTCTTGAGTGTCACAGCCAGTCGCTTTCGGTTATAGGTAAGGTTAAAGGATTCCCATTGGAATCCAATGGTAAAATTCAAGAAATATCTATGGATTGTGAAACGGCAATTTTCCTACATTTTCTTTTGCAGAAAAGAAACTATTTATCAGAATGCCATGAAATTTGAAACATGATTAAGTTCAGAACATCAACTTCGATATAAAAGTTGAAGTGAGTCACATGATTCAGTGTTGTATGTCTGAGAGCCTCTACAAAATGAGTAAATGTCATGCTTTGAATTTATTTTGGCGATTTTAGTCATTTTGTAGAGGTTCTCAGACATCCAACACTGAATCAGGTGACTCACTTCAACTTATATATCTCAGTTGATGTTCTGAAGACAATCATGTTTCAAATTTCATGACATTCTGATAAATAGTTGATTGTGAAACACTTAGCAATTTTCGTACATTTTCTGTAGATTCGTACATGTCAATAGATATTTATTGAAATTTAACCATTGGATTCCAATGGGAATCCTTTAACCTTATCTATAACCGAAAGCGACTGGCTGTGACACTCAAGAATTTGATTTTTGTAGTCAGCGTTTCGAGATCTGCAAATCCATGCTATTTGTACTCGAATTTAGGAAGAAAGTGTCAGTAGCTCCCGGAGTAATTCTAGTCATCTTCAGATGAATAATTTCTTCGTAAAGATCTACATGCTGATTGTCATTGCTTCTGTTATCAATTATCGAGCCTATCCATATTGACATTATCATTTTGCATGATTACAGTGGGAATTGAGCAACAACCCAAGGCGTGTATAGCAACGGGAACAATTTCTATGAAATTTATAATGGGACCTCTATAGCTGCAAGTGTCAGAACTAACATTACTTACTGAATGTTGGCCTAAGTATCAATCATTAATATTGCGAAGAATCAATACGTCGGGTTCGTCATGTCATACTCGTACAGATGCGAGTAACTTCGATCATTCGACTGTTATCATCTTCAAGCAAAGCAGTATGTGTAGGACGATGTCAGACGGTCACATGACCGACAGTAATTATATCTGTGATACATCATGTTATTATTAACAAGGAATATTTCACAAATGAACATCAAATTTATAAAGGATGCACACAGCTCCGATATTTTCATGAACGTGGACGTCGGTACTATATCTTGGTAAAACATATACAGTAGGGGATCAAAAAGGGATTTTTTATGGATTCCCTTTGTTCTTCTTACTGAGGCAGAACTTTTCTGTTGACCTCCTTAAGCTAACAACATTGTGTCCGTTTCTTTCTTGTCGTTCATCAAGCCATATTTCCTGTGTCAGTTTCAAAGGTCAACTTCACTTTAATATCATTCTCATCTCAGCATCTGTATGGCTTCTGTCTATGACAGTATAGACTGCCAGTGCGGCCGATGCAGCATCTCATAAAGGATCATAGCAGACAAGATTGCAACCAGCCGTATAGACAAGCGTGATTTCATTGTTCTTCTCCCACTGTACACATCTCCCAGACTCCTTTCTAGGATGCCCTCGTCATGCTCCAGCACCAACACTAAAATTTCCCAGTACCATCTGAAAGCAGTGGACTGAAACATGTAAAGTTGACGATTCAGTGGAAGGTAAGCTTCCAAAATTCCAAAATTTCCAAAATTCATAGTCGACACCTGTCGTGCACTTTCGATCGGTACAGCAGCGCGTTCATTTCTGCTGACAGAAGTGGCAGACGGCTGCTGAACGCATCAGTGACTATTGTACATGGTGACTAGCCCACAGGAAACCACGTCTACTTGTTGCCCACTCATTCCTTTTCGTTGAGTTTTCTAGGTCAAAACTATTCTCATATTGAAGTGATATGGTTGGTCTGAACCCAGGTCCGTATCCAGCCTCTTGATATTTCACAGAATATCCTTTCGTATGTGTGTGAGAGAGAGAGAGAGAGAGAGAGAGAGAGAGAGAGAGAGAGAGAGAGAGAGAGAGAGAGAGAGAGAGAGAGAGAGAGAGAGAGAGAGAGAGAGATGTCTATCTGTCCAGTCTGAATGACAATCGGAATATATTTACAAGACAGCCGAAATGCATAGACGATCAAGATAATAGAAAAGTAATTACAAAAGGCAGACGATGAAATTATGCTAATTCAGAAAAATAGAGTTTCTTCGCAAAGATGAAGGAGAGAAAGAAACAGACAGTCGAGTGTCGACTACAAGTAAGGCGAGGCGGAAAAAGGTCTTTGACGAATGTGTCGGTATAAGGAATCTCATGAAAAACCTTTAAAACTGACGACACCCTATACACGTAGTAATATCAGAAAGATCACTGATGGCCTTCATCTTGAGACTTCTGCTTTGCAATTTTTGCAAGCGTCGTGACTCTTCATACGACAGGCCAAGTTGGATGAAGCAATTTGACGTCATTATGTATAGCTTATTACATGTGTGATTACATATCTTACGTCCGCATTTAATTGTCAGTACAGTTCCACTTAGCCATAATTCCTTGTCCTAAGCAACCTCCAAAGATAAAGAAATATTTGCCGGGCCATAACCAGACTGGCATCAACCGGTGTCCGGTAGAGTTCGGGGTAGCGATCGTAGACCTAGAGAAATATCTCTCAAATGTTCACAAGACCTCCGTCTTCAGTAGTGCAACCGATTTATATCCTAAATTTTCATCAGATTCATTGTAAGATAATCGAGCTTCCAGCCCGAACTTACTATCGAAAGCGGTAAATCCACACTACATATGAGGCTCTTTAAATTATAAATAGATATTTCTTTCTATGAACAGACGAAAAATTCAAGTATAATAGAAGTCTAACCAACTACTTCAAATTGCCATCCTACAGGCACTCTAAAGCCCTACCATGTTGGACTCGATCATGTTTGATGACTAAATCTGAATCTCTCTGATGCAATTCTGCATAACATGGGTGCATCTCAAACTTCTACGAAAAATATCAGACGGCCGGTTGTGCTTTGAATTTACTCACGAACTTTGCATTGTATGTATGTTGAAAGCTCATGATGTCTATGACAATGTTTTTCTCATTTACTGATGCCTCGGGGAAACTCGGGTTCAGATTGCATGAACAAAAGCACCTAAAGAAAGGAATGCAGTTTTTCTTGTTATTTCATTGTGGGTGGATTGACCAAAAAGACCTCAGAAAAGTAACTCCAACTCAAAAACACTGATGTCATTCAATCAAATCTAATAAGAGTCCAATTCTGATCACCGTATCTTCAGGTGCACCGACGCAGAGTGCTTTCTGCCGCTATAATCCTTACATATTACTTTCCTTGCTTTCTCTTACAACCTGCCGTGTTCTCCGCTCACCTGAGATTCAACGAAGTCCCGTGGTTGATCATGAATCCAAGTAAGTTTCTCGGCGGTGAATTCGCGGCAGACCCGCTCACAGGAGCACATAGAGCGCTGGCTGCTTTTCATTGTCGTGCGTCGTGAATCACTGCCCGGTCATGGTCTGTACAGGTGATATAAGGTCCTGGCCTCTCCAATCGCCGTCGGAATGAATGCTTCGCTGGTGGAGAAGTGTCTGCGAAGTACTCCGGTAACAGCCAACGAGTTGTGTGAGAGGAAAACAGGGGGAAGCGATAGGACGACGCAAAATCGATCCTTTACATCCCCCGACACCCACTTCCATCTCAATTCACAAACTGCAGTTCCATCGCAGTCTCCTCAGCTTCCCTTCACCGTCATCCCCGACTCAGCCATTCATGAGAAATGTCATGAGCTTCCCTCACTCTTAGACAAATATTCTCAATCCTACATACTCCCAAATCTGTTCCCCTGACGCGTGCTGTTGATATTCACTCCTTTCTCTCTCATTTACCCCTCTGCTCAAAATTTGAAAATTCAAATTCAAAGTGATGTTGTCAGATGTCTAGGGTATGATATTATGAAAGTCAGATGTCTAGAGCATGACATTATGAAAGTCAGATGTCTAGGGTGTGACATTATGAACGTCAGATGTCTAGGGTATGACATTATGAAATGATGAATGAATGAAGAAACACGATTATGGAGCGGAAGTCTATAAATCGATTCTGACCGTTAATAACAGCAGTTGAACCAAAGTACACTCGCCAACTAAAATGAAAGATAAGAGAACGTTCAGTGCTTATCTTCGCTTCTGCACTGACCTTTTGGTTGAGTGTTCTCTGTGCGTCCGGATGATCTGCGTTCAAACCAAGGCAGTGCTAAGCCAGCCTCAAATGAAGGCAGAATAATTGGAATACATCGCGTAATAATACGCATCATTGTGGCCATCAGGCATTATCAGAAGCTAATTGCAATCAAATTAGGCAATCCATTAATCTTAATTTCAGCCTAATTGCAATTAAGTGCAGTTATTTATCTTCACCAATTTAGTAGACTAATTCTAATTTTGACTTTGAGATTTCACTTCAACGCATGAGGCTCAATGCCGCCTTACAATGATTTGTGATAAACCCATGAGAGCCCGAACTTTTACTACACTGTTAAACAGCTACAGTAGCGACTCGCTACAACGAACCTCGCGGGATCCATGGAGAAGGTTCTTTATGACGAGGGGTTCGTTATAGCGAGGAAAGAGTTATAAGCATGTTTTTGATCTCAAATATCCTGCTGATTTTGAATGGCATAGTCTAAAGTACACCGGGTATATTCCTTTTGACCTTTTATCTTATAGACTTCAGAAATTGTCGAACGTTTAGAAACGCTTTTGAGATTTTAAATAGTGCACTAATATACATAAATGTCCTTCAAACATCAAGTGATCGAAGAATGAAAAAACGCATTGCAATTAGTGTAATATACATCATACATGCACATGGCAAGATTTTCCAATACAGAGCGATTTGATCATGACTTCCCGTTGCAATCGTGCAGACATCACTCTATCCGTTCATCATTCAAATCCAGTAGATTCAGAATCTTAATATTTTTGTGCGAGTGTTCGATCTGACTTCCAATAGAGCAATCCAGCTGTATCGGCTTTATAGATTTGATCACGAGAATAAATTTCAATCCCGATGAGATGAGTCAGTTCGGGAAGCGTTTCATTTCCACATGATCTGGATTCAACAATATTTTTCTTTATTCGATTCCTATTGAAAATAATAAAAAATTGGGATCTATGCACAAGGTTCATTATCGGCGAATGTTTGTTATAGCGAGTCTTAGTTTAGTATAGGCCTACTTATGCACTTAGTTGTTAAGCTCAATTTATTCCAACTTCTTTCTTCAATTTTCTGCTTCTCTTCCTTCGATATTCTGCAGACGGATGTATAGACTCGTCCTCTTCCTTCAAGTTTTGATTTCAAAAAGAAACCAATACTTCTATAATCCTACCGACAACCTTGTTACGCGACTTTGACATCTAAACAGATTGACTCGTTCTCACGTTCTCCTCGATGGCAAAGAACTCATTAAGAACTCCTAAAGAACTCATTGAAAACAAAAGCGATAGTTTGAATCCTGATTAACTGACAGTATAATGATTTCTCTTGAAATTCCTCATTCCTTATTACCGGTGCTGATAATGAGTAAATCACTTCAATAATCGTTGCTTTTATGAAATTATCGAGGATCTGTGTAGCATACCATCGTAATACCTGAAACATAGACTCCTAGATATACGTAGAATGTATAACATATAATAACAATAAATAATAGAATAATAACATATAATGTATGTGTACAGTGTATCTACATTATATATCTAAGAGTCTATGACCTATAAGAAGCTGCCACATCAGCATAAATAGTGAGTGCCAGGATGTTTGCATGTGTAGGGCCTGTGTATGTGTCATTACATTTGATAAATTCATTCGAAGATTTGGAAAAAAGTGTACAAATACAAAGATGTGGTGTTTGTAGCTTTTTTTATTCGCATCATACCCATCCGACGAATGCCTCTATGCTTTATCAACAAAGTTTCAATCTTTATCAGCAATTGCTTTAAATTAATCATTAAATGCATGTAATGTTAATTAATCACAATTTGTGTTATTGGTCATGCTAGCAAGCCGAAATGTAAATAATTTCGTAATATATCGGGTGTTTAAAGCATATATAAATTTGAAAGCTTTGTAGGTGGAACATGCATATAAATACAAACTTTATTGAAACGATATTTCTAATAGACTCGGAGAAGTTGTAAAATAGAACTCCATGGTGGTCCATTACAGGCTTTGCGGCATTTTACGATGTGATTTTATTCTCGCTTACAAATGCACTTTAGGATTTATAAATCTATTATCATAATCAAGGTTTTCGATATCCTAATCAAAAAAATTTGTTTTTAATAAAGTGAACGGTTTGCTGTAAATCACATGAATTGATAATTAAGAGCACATGTATAATTTTTTCTCTTATACATGCAGGTATATAGGATTATATTTGTTGTAAATTAGAAAAACACAGTAAGAATAAAATATAAATGAATATGTAAATTACATAGATTTATCAGTAAATCTGAAAAATAGCCTCCGTCGTCGAGTCCCTTCAGTCTGCTTTTCAGGATGAGCTTTGATAATTGGAGTGAGTGGTGTTGGCTCCTGATCGGCGGAAGATAGAGAGCAGTTATTTAGACTAGGGAAAGAACTTTCTTCAAAACTGTCCATCGAACATGACGTTTCAGCACACAAAGTTGAAGATCTGCTTATTGTTGATATAATTGGTGTGTTCCACTGTTCAAAGAGGTTGTTTTCAAAGAAAACGTCGTCAGAAAAGGACGAGTCCAGGTCTTCATCTGTTTCTTGAAACTTAATTGTTTCAATTAGTTGCTTCCTCGATGAATGGGTCGATGATTTGGAAAGTTCTATCATTTTAGCCTTAGTAACCTCACTCATATATTTTGATTTTCGCTTCACCCAAGATGCCACATTTACGATCTGTAGCCTTTTGTGCTTCAATTTTGCTTTATCTATATCTGGACCAGCAAGATATTCAGTTTCTAGACTGTCGTCATCAGGAAAATCTACCTCAGCTCTTTTGACGAGTTGTTCAGCTTCCAAAATAGCCTGCTCAGCCTTAATGACAGCGTTCTCTATGATCGTGTTATCAATTACTTTACTTGAAGTTAGAGGTCCTTCCGAATGTGTGCTTGTCATAGCTTCTGCATTTTCAACTGCCATTTCAGCCTGCTTTATTGCACATTCAATTGCTTTATTGATTGCAATATAATTTTTTTCGATATGGACTTCATGAAAATCTTCCTCCGACGCAACCACTTCACTTTGATTTGCTGTTACCATTAAAGTTTCTTCATCTGTTTCTACAGTATCCCATATTGACTCGTCATCTAAAGTTGCAAGAAAACTTTCCGAATTTAAGATTTCTCTCCATTTTTTCTCTTCTGCTTGCTTTTCTTTAAGCTCTGCATTGATCATTCGCATTGCGTCTTCGAAAATGTCATTGATAGTCTCGTCCAATACCATAAAGGCTGAATTTTTGATTATGTAATTCTCCACGCGCTGTCTGGGGTCAATATCACGTGTTGCTTTTACCTCTGTTATAGCTTTAGTCATTGATGTTTCACTATTATCATAAGCACTATGTGCGATGCCGTGAGGTCTCTCTCTTCCTTGCGATTGAGACTGTATTTCGACGATTTCTTGAGGAGTGAAGTCTTGAAGTTCAGTCTTTACGTTTTGAGGAAGTGTTTTTCTTCCTTTAATTTTTAATTGTTTTCCTTTAATTTTTTGAGATGCTTGAACGCCAGGTTCCACAACGTCTAAAACTGGAAAATGTTTTTTATCCTGCGATTGAGGTTGCGCAATGCCAGTTGGAAGAAAATGTTTTCTCTCTTTCAGTCGATGCTTTACAGTCTCTGGTTGAAAAGTGTTTCTTTCTGAAAATTGTGGTTGTAACTGTTTATTCTTTCTATCTTTAATTCTATCATCAAACATTTCGGCTAGAGTTTTGATAATCACGGCGTCTTTAGTTTTACGTGGTCTATTTCTTTTCGAAGGAGGATCTTGTCGTGTAGGCAGCTCTTGAGGTTGCTTCCATGGTAAATTTGAATTTGGTCTTTGCAATACACTCCCTTTTGAAGCTACATTGTCAGATGTAGCTTTTTTATACAGCGCCATATCTCCCTGTCGTGACCACCTTCGTGTGCCATGACAGTCGACTTGTTGCACCATTTTTGCTTGACCCATTATTGTTGGGAAGGCATCCTCTAGCAGTCCAAGCGTCTCAACAATTTTATCTGAAGACTCCGCTAAGATTGTTATCGTTCGATGAGGTGTACCATAATATATTTGTTGTGGTGGAGAGTTGAGACATTCTAAAATCTCATAACCATTACTAAATCCATCCACAATGAACTGGCAACCTGTGCGACGCTGAATGATGGAGACTCTTCTATCCGTGGTTCGAATTTTGTCAGCAGAACTCTGCTGATCGTACGCCCACTGCTTGAATGGTTCAAATTTATCCGACAGTTCAGATTCACAAGGAACATGAAAATCCAGACGTTGCAAGCCTCTATCATTGATTACCTTCCTTTCTGGTGGACTTTCACGCTTGATATCTAAAGCAATTGGTGCTCGAATAAATGATGCACTTTCCCTTTGAATATCTAGATTTGAGTCGTCCCCGTTGCCCGTAGGAAAAGCAGGACTATATTTTGCAAAGAAGTAGTCTCGCTTTGATGTTGTATTCCGCTTGTATGCATCTATATCACATTCTTCATTGTTGTAGCTCGGAGTCCCGGGCCTATTTCTCGCAAGAATGGAATTCACTTGCTTCCGAAATGCACTGCTCATTTCACCTATCGCATACACTTGAAGCTGTAAATCAAGCCAGTCACTGAAAGTCAGCGCATTTGCTGCATTGTCAATCTTCTACACCGATGTAGTGGTCATAGAGCTAGTCATAGTAAGATTTGAGATCCCTAGTAATTCACAGAAACATTCGGAGTATCATGTTTAGTCCGATAGCTAGGATTACAGAAAAATAACAAAATGCAATAGCACGGAACCCTAGTTATCGGCGCAGATAACTAGGGTTCCTTGGCACTAGCTTACAACATAGAAGTAGCTAATATTTCTATCGCAGTGTCAATTTCTATGGTTTATAAAGTCAAACACAGATACCTTCTGTCTGAGTGCGAACCGATTTAAATGCAAAAACATCCTATTAGAAGATGTTTTTATAATGCAAAATACTTTCTGAATTTGAAGCCAAAAAAGTCTTAAATCCATTTTTCTCACCAGCTTTGTAAGCATAACTTAGGATCATTTATTCTTCTATAATATCTGATCACATTTTGTTCATGTTATCTCCTTTTATTTCTAAAAGCATGCAGGTACAAATGTGCAAAACCATATTTGTAGCAGCAACACATGCAATGTCCAATTGTGCTTTTCGCCCTCAAAGTTTGTTTTGTTTTAAGCATGTTTTGAAATAACAATGTGAAGTGACATTCACATATCTCGCAAATCTTTTTCAACCCATTAAATGATAAAGTATTTTTCAAAAAATGTTTTTAAGAAACTTTTCAAGCGCATTCTCTACACATCGTAATTTCACAAGGTTGTGAGTGTTGTCACTAGAATCGCGCTGATCTCTTCTTTCATTTCGTCACTCTTTCGATCGTTTGGCTTCGTAACTTTGACCCTGAAGTGAGGTTCTGAATATATCATATCTATGTATTCGCATTTATTCATGTAGTATTGCAAAATATTGTATTTTCATCTTGACTAAATATTGTGCAGTTTGATTGATTACAATATTGACTGTCAATATTCTTATTTTGATTTGATTTTGTTGATATTTCTTTCATATTTCATCAAGTTAGATGATTAGATTTCAGACTTTTGTCGATTGCTCATGAAATGCAATTGAATAAGCCTACATCTCTATCAATGTAATTAATTACATTTCAATTCTTTGCAATTACTTTATATACACAATACGTTTTCCATTTCTTTCTCTGTGCGGATACACCACACCTAATTACATTGCCCCCCCGAAAACAGACCACAGTGTTGACATGAAATTGTCACTTTTTATTCTTCCCTTCCCAAAGTGCTTTCGTCTTGCATCCAAGATTCAAACTGAAGATAAAGTGCTGTGATATCGAAACTTAAGGGTTCTATTGGAGACTTAATTACGCCTGCTATTAAATCACTGCTGAGATTTTTCTTTTGATTTAGAGATTTAAATTGTGTCTTAAGAGTGTGTCTCTTGTTTTCCGAGTGGTAAATTAAGTAACAGTAGTTTTCTGATTTACATTTTCCACTCAGCAATACGAGGGGAAAGAATATCAGAAGACCGGCACTTAATTTAGATTTTGACAATCAATTTCGTAGTGAATTTCTTCGAAAAATTACTGATAGTTTTACACTTTGTGCACATCTGAGTATTTTAACGCATTATCGACGACGAAAGTAAGGCAATTTAAAAGCCGGCTAATGAACAGAGCTGACTGCAAAGTAATTGCAATTACATCTCAATTACTTGACTAAAATTGCAATTTTATTATAATCACTGATGACAGTAAATGTAATAGCAATTGCGCAACTATAACCGCAAATACAATTACAACACAAGTCTGAAGATTTCATTTTGACATATCAATCAATCATGGAAAATCTTACAAATAAAATAGTACTTGCAGCTTAATAATAAATTCAATGGATTTTTAGACGTCAAGAATCGCACAATCTGTGCAAGCAGTGCAAGCCCACTGATAACATGATATCAATGATGACTTCAGAGTTGATTATGGAGCTTCTTTCAATAGCTGATTACTAACGGCATTCAACATTATTCCATTCTAAAATACTTTTCATTAGTGACTCATTAAAAAAATTTCACAAGCTTACGTTGAGATGTTTGAAAAAGTATTTATGTGAATGAGGCAGAAGTCTGACACGGCAATTGAGGTCATCTATATTTGGCACTGAAATGGGTACAACAATACCTTACGCTTGGTCTTGCTTCACTGAGCTACGCCACATTACCTGAAGATTTGATGGACATGGAGATACAGATTCTTTCACAGCATTGGTTTGGTTGAACTGATCTACTATCGGTCCGGGCTGTAACCGAGTCATCAGCTGATAGACTCGATACATCGTATCACATGCGACTCTGACCGCTTCAACCGCTTCAGTGAAATCCTGAATTCCGTTCTCTGTTTCCAGCATGGCCGGAGCAGTTTTCATGGAATATTGGACGCATTCTTTCGCAGCAGTCTGAGACCCTTCCACCAATTGTTCACCTCTTCCTGATACAGTCAATGATCTTTGCTTCGATTGAAGCAAAGTTTCTTCAGCTTGCTTGTGCACAATTTGTGCCTCAGTCAATGTCCTATTAATGTGAGTGATGAGATCTGATTGTTCAGTGTTTATAAAGGACGACTTCTGAAATATCTGTTGTATTCTATGTGGATCACCATCACTGAAAGGAAAATAGAATAAGAACAGGCATTTACAAATTAAGCATATCCATCGTTTATGAACTTTACTCCAAATAATATGAGAAATCATGAAATCATGAATTTTCAGCGCTAATGCATCTGTGCTGTGGTCCTCTAAGAACTTAGCCGCTTTGCGACTTTTTGTTTTAACGTCTTTTAACTTCTGTACAGCGCATTAAGCATTCGCCCACTGGAAGGTCAAATTCATGACTTATTTTGAAAAGTATTTACAACTTTGCAACTTTTTGCAAACATTTTGTAAATTAGCATCCCACTTGATGAAACGCGTAGATTTTCAATATCAGAACCATATTTCATAAATAAGAGTTTGAATCATGTCATGATTCTCTATTACCATAGACATCGAACAGAAAATTTGAAACTCGCTTTCTATCGGTCGATGGTAACGCCGAAGGTTATCATCGACCGATAGAAGGCTCATGGTGCCGAAGTCTGAAGCGTATTTTGCTTTAAACTTTAAAATCATAGATTTCGACCAAACTTAGGTTTTCTACCACTTTTTCGTTCTCTACCAATCGCAAGCGAGTGCTATCACCTGCGATCACGAGTGTGTTTCAAAGGATTATATATCTTGTGGCCTGCTCATCAACTAAATTTTGGAAGTTTCAAGCCAGAATATTAAATCTGTTTCCTTTTCTTTCGGTTGTCTTTTAGATGATGAGCATGGCCAAATGTCAGATAGGAGAGTCATCAAAAGTCAAGAATATATTTCGACTGGGAATGGCTCCGGATTTAGATGGACGTGTTTGTCAATTTGACCAAAGAACGGGCTCACGAAATCTTATATTTTAGCATCGACATTAGAGCTTATTGGACTTATTTCTGTAAATGCTTAAAGACAAGAAAATTTCCTGCTGAATACAACTGATTGTCATATTTTGAAGATTGGGAAGCTATCCTTACAACACTCTATCAAAAGCAGCTGTCACCTGGAGTTGTATATTCAATACATTAACTTTCTACACTTCGATTTCTTATTCATTGAAGCAATTTATCTATCAGGGAAAGCATGCAAGATTCAACAGTTATTCATTCAAATGAAGTTCAAAATCGATCATTGAATTCTCATTGTTCATAAATTTCATCAGTAATTACAACCATCTTGAGAAGAAGGTCGACCTTATGCCATCTATTTCTCTTTCCTCTGACGTCAGAGTTAAGGCCTCATTCCGAAAACAGACAAACCAACCAGTCATGTTTAGAAATTATCATTGATAGTCCGGCCGCCAGTTTCTACAGGGAAGGAGGTCAAAACTAAGACTTTCACAGAGTGCGTGCACTGTACACCATTTTGGCTATTACGAATCTGCGGTTACTCCGAGATCTACCGGACTCCTCTTCTTGTCAGGCAGGATCAAAGTAATCACATGTAGACTATTTTCAATGAGAAGCAGAATGAAATTTTCAACAAAAGTGATATTTCCGATGTTTTCTCTTATTACGGGAAAAGTCCTAAGTTTAGAGCCATCATTTTGGCATGGAGTGTATTCAAGTCATTGCTTATCGCATGCGTGTGTTATTATCATGCTTCTGATAGGCAATGTATGCGAGAATGTGGTTAAATGTGTCTATATAATCAACCAAAATATTGATTTTGCCGCCATTAGGAGGCGTGTTAGATTTGAATGGGCTAATGATGCAAATTTGCCGGCAATTTTCAAAAATTGGTATTTTGTGAGAGTTCATGCCGAATAGTTATTTGAAACCAAAATGGTACAAATAGTTCAGCATCTGCCATCCATAGAATTTGACAGAGATCGCAATGATCCGTGCTGTCAGCATTCAACTCTGCGAGTGTCGAAAACTGAAGGGTAAGAGCAATTTGATGGGTTCGATTACATATCGTTCTACTTTGTTTAGTTGTTTCAACAGCACATGCATGTACATGTGTAATGGTCTATTGAAAAAAGCCACCAACACAGGGAGTCCTTGTGACAGTCTGGCAGAAATACCATTTTGTCACGTCTGAAATCCATCCTGTACTATTCTGCGGTCACTTTGCTGGACAAAAGTAGCCGTGACATGAGATACGTTTGCAAGTGAAAATCAATAGTGCCTGCATAGCATCAAAATCCAATTTTCAATCGAGGACATCGAATCTGTGACTGCGATCTCCATCCACGTCGTTGCCTTAACCTTAGATCCTCGACAATTTTTTTCAATGATGATCGTGAGCGCAACAAACATGTTCTGCGGTTGGCTGATGAAATAGCACGACATGAAAATGGTCAACATGAATAGAAAAACTGCACATACAGTTCTCGACTGCGCCTCAGAAATGTGCATGTCATCAAGGTTGCAAAAAGCTTCAAAGGAGAGCGGTTGCAGTCTGCAGAAAGATAAGCATATTTGAATAATTTTCCTATTTCGACAAAGGAAGCAACAGAGAGCTCATTCCTCAAAGCAGTTGACAGTCAAGATTTTAAGAAGGGGTGAACACAGGTAGCATCCATGAAATCAAGATGACGAGTTTTGCAGTCCGTTTTAACAGTCTCGACTTTGCTGCAGACATTGTTGTTCTATGTAATAGTATTCGCTATAGCTACACATTTCTCAGATAAAATCAAATAATTCTCAGAGAACATTAAACCGAATTAACATTTAAATTGCTGTAATGCATGTCAATAAGCTCTGCTCAGTTTTGATTTACGCTGATTATGACTTAATTTGAAAAATGATGAATGTCAATGGGAAAATCATGATGCAAGATATATTTAAAAAAAACAGTGCCCATTACTCAAAAACTCACTTAATAATTGCGACGCGCAAATAAAAAATATGAAATTGACCGAATGAACATTGAGATTTAAAATGGGCGCTATTCAGTTTCTAAAAAGAAGAGCAAGTAGGCCAAATAAGTCACTAAAATGCATAACGACATTTTACTTGCAGTCGGAGGAATCATAGTGTTTGTGTCATATCATGGAGTCATTAGCGTTTGTAGCCTCTTTTTGCTGTACACCGTCCTATATCAGATCCTTTCTGCCAAATTGCGAAATGGCTACTGATTTCTGCTATTTGTTCGATACCAATGATTCCTGAATTCACATGTAGGTCTACTTTGAATTTCAACTTAAGATGGAATATTGGCAATAAGTCAATTGACAAATTAGCAACTGGTCATTAGCATTCATATGGTTATCTTCAGAGTCTCCATCAATTAAAATCCTAAAACCTACCACGGCAACGGCACTGTGCATGCATTAATTCGTGCCTAGGTTAGTTAGCTTCTAATTATCGCGAAACAATTATCCTATGTTTAGTGGTCCATAAATGCAATAGTTACCTTATCTTGTAGATTGGGTTGGGGTTGGGGTTGCATGCCTTCTGAAGCGATTTCTCCAATAATCGAAATATTCTGTCACTAAAGGAACTGAACGTTTGACATTCTTCCCCTTTTTCATCATCCTCCTCCTTTGTATCTTTGGCTTCCGAAGATTGTGTAGTGGTTGGTGATGCTGAACTGCTTCCTCTTTCAACGACTTCTGTCATCCCACGAGCAATCAGACTGCCAATCAGCCATGTTCATATGAAAAATGCTTCTACACTCCTATGGTTTCATGGACATGCATGGATATCCAATATACCTCCATTATTTGCTGATCAATATATATAATGGGCATATCCATGATGTAGGAGCCTAAACATGGATTTTCTGCATGGTTGACATGGACTATGGACTTCTAAATTTAGAAGTCTATGCATGAAATATGGATTTATAAATTATAACTCTATGCATCGACATAATATCTAAATGGACGCCTAGATACAGTCAGTTTCATAAATAGTTAGAAATTAGTTAAAACAGCAACATTTTATAGAAAGCAGTAAGTTTTTGACTATAATCGAATGATTTTGTTTCCTATATCATATTAATATTTTTCTTTGTCATATGTTGACCAATTAAGGGCCTAGTCCTTAAAAGGAATGATGGGGCGTTCCCTAGTAGCCAGATTCGTCTCCGCTAAGTTCATTACCTTTTGAATGCGATTCGGCATACTGCCGATCAAATTTCTGATCATCTGTTGATCAATCTGATTACACTCCTGCCTCACTAAAGATTCCAACCGATTCAAATCATTGCCAGGAGAGATTCGTCGACGAACTCGCCGCTTCAAGATAGATCAGACATGCTCGATTGGATTCAAGTCAGGAGACCTTGCCGGCCAGTCCAAGGTTCGTATTCCTGCCTGACAGACGATTCTCAAGACATCGACAGACAGGAAGAAATCTGGGCTTAAATGTGATTCGTATTCATAAAGCCCACCCAGTGACAATAGATATGCAGCAAATGACGGTTATAATACAAATTTAGATATAGATTTATGTTCGTACATAAAATTTGAATAATTACAACAATTACTATTTAACATAGAAATATGCTTATAGTACCACCACCAGGACGAGCTTCTGCATGAAACGAGACCGAAGATAAGGCTTTCACATCTTGTTGCACACGCAATAAGACGGAAATGCTCGTCTTCCGAGTTTTGTCGAGTTCCTTTGATCTACAGACAAAATCAAAGATATAGACATGTTACTTGAAGGAAAATTGAAGTTTTCGACCAATATGGCAGTTTGGTGTGTTTCCTCAGACTATTCGTGATCTGTTGACTCTAGATACATAATTTTAGGCATGATGTGTCTTCCTATCGAAGTCTACCATGTTAGAAACAACTTCTATGTGCGATATTTGCAAGAATGTGGTTTGATGCTAGATGTTTGAGATGCATGTGATCAAAATTTTATGTTTACTTTGCTAAGATGCTTGCAGAATCCAAGTATGTTTAGTTTTTGTAGGTAAAGGTGTATGTTACGTGACTTGATGACCTAAAATATATCTTGCCAAAAATTATATATAATTAGAGATAATAGATCTCGAATAGTCGGAGTATAAACACACCAAACTGATATATTGGTCGAAGCCTTCAATTTTTCTTCATTAACATCTACGTCTCTTTTTGATCTTGTCTGTAGATCAAAGGAACTCGACAAAACTCGGAAGGCGCGCATTTTCGCAGTAGTCATAGGATGTACAACAAGATGTGAAAGCCTCTTCTTCGGTTTTATGCAGAGGCTCGTCCTGGTGGTGGGACTATAATCATATTTTTCTGTTTCCATAGTCTCTTGACCGTTTTGCCGAGTGAATAATGATCCCTCCATCGTTCAACAACATGTACATATACACGTATGTTATCAGACGAACCAGATAAATGCCTACTGCATGCGGTTCGCCGCACCAAATCCAACTCAATATTTCATGAACTAAGAACGGACTTGCAAATTGAAGAAATTGGATTTGCTGTGTAAGTTAGACTAAAAATGTGCACGAAAGCTGATTACAGAGAAAATAGAAAATTGATGTCAATACTCTTCCCTTGCCATTTATGGAATCTTAATCTTGAGACGATTTTCCGCTGAATTAAAGAAAAATTCCGGATTCTTCTCTCTTGCATGCAGCAGATTCACTTGTCACACGGACAACGATATCCTCTCACACTTTTGTTGAAAACTGCCAGAAACGAGAATTCAATAACGAGACGCGCACTTACATCTGAAATGAAAAAACAGACATTGAAGGGTAGGAAGAACAAGTTTAATCGAATGACGTGTCGCATTGTGTGTGATAACACCAACGCACAGACAGGATAGGCCTCTGTCTACATATTTAACTAAATTGATGTGCACACGATAGCACTCTAAAAGTATAAGCAGAACATAGGAGAGTTAAGCGTCAGTACATTCTGACATAAATCATCAATTTATCTTTTGCGTGCATGCTTATTAGTCCGGCAGCCAGCCAGCTTTCTGTTTCCAGCAGCCAGGGAACGAGGCCGAAAATGAGACTTTCACAGAATGATGTACACCCTATGCCTACTACAAATCTGTCCGTCTGCCGAGTTCTAGTGAGTTCCTCTTCTTGTCAGACAGGATCAAAGAAAAACACATGTAAATCCAATAAGACGCAGATTGCAGTTTTTGGCTAAAATGAAATTTTGTATGTTTTCTCTGATTGAACGAACAGTAGTATGTCTAGAGTCATAATTTTTGACATGGAATGTCTTCAGGTCATTTCCTATGATGTGCATGCGCTTTTATCATGTTTCTGATCGGCAATGTATGTGAGAATGTGGTTGAATGTGGATAAAGTTGCTCAAAATGTTTGTGTTTGCCGACATTTGGAGGCTCGCCAATCCTAGATGTGTTTAGCTTTATAGTCAGGGGTGCATGAACATGACAGGAAATGACTTGAAGACATTTCATGCCAAACATTATGACTCTGGGCTGATTACTGTTCGTTTAATTAGAGAAAGCAGAGCGTTTCATTTTAACCAAAAGCTGCAATCTACGTTCCATTGGATTTACATGTGTTTTTCTTTGATCCTGTCTGACAAGAAGAGGAACTCACTAGAACTCGGCAGACGGGCAAATTCGTGCATAGGGTGTACATCATTCTGTGAAAGTCTTATTTTCGGCCTCGTTCCCTGCAGAAACTCGTTCTCGCTGTCGGACTATATATTGCTAGATTAAATTTCAAACTTCTCGTTGCCCAGTCTCTGACGAAACTTGAGCCACTATGACCATTTCCAAATTGCAAATCATTTGATGGATATGCAAATTCTCTATCACGAATATGATCTGTTTGCATCGTGATTTACATTGTGTTTGAAGAAGCAGCATTTATTAATTGTTTGCAGGCGCACTAACTTAGGCGATTTGCCAGTAGTGTGTTTAAGATGATTTTTAGTGAATGCCCATCGAAATTTCACTAACTTGTTAATTGCAAATCTCAATGCTTTAGAATATCGCGAAGTTTCACTAAAGTTAGCTGATTAAAGGCAATTAGAGTCAATTATCGCATCAACTTTTGCAACCGTGATTGCAGTGATGTTAATGATATGTTTTCAAAATCAAAGTTGAAGGCATTAATGAAATCTAATGCTAAATTCGATGTTTCAATATAAGCAAATTTGAAATGTCGACGTTCTTAATGTGCGTAAAATATCAAAATTCTCTCTGAGCAGCATTATTGTTAAATCTAACGAGTTGAGACAAATTCGTCTATGTAGCCGAGGCTGCTTGGTTGATAACTCGATGAGTTTATTTCGGCTGTCACAACCCTTTTCAAAGTATAGAGTAGAAAAGATTTACAAATGGAGTACAAAGCTATATAAAAATGTTTTCAAAAATCAAAATGTCATGTATATACCACTGTATAGATATCTTGTCCTTCATCACGCCTGTTCAGGTCAGGTTGGGCTGTCTTGAGACGTCAGAGGTCAGGAGTGCCTCTTTGAGACGAAGATCTACTGCGTCTTTAGCATGTGACACAATTTCCATGCTGAGGCTGCCATGACTGATGAGCTTGTGATCATAGATGGCGGATTTGTTGTAAAATAAGTGCTCTCGAATTCTTGTGTGTAAGGGACGCGCTGTACTTCGAATGTAGACAGAACCGCATGAACATTGGATCTTATATACCGCCATTTTTCTGCCACAGTTGTCATTTTTCATAGGACAGTTCTTCATTGTGCACGTTTGTTTCAGTTTCGGTTTCTTGAGTCTTTGTTGTTGTAATGTTTTCGAGCGATGATAAAGGCGAATGTTTATTTTCTCATGCTGAAAAGCTCGTTTAATCTTTCTGTTGACATAATCCGATACAATTTTGCGCCTTCTCTTGGAATTTGTTTTGGTTACATTTTTGATGAATTGATTGTCATAATCATTTAGTCCAAGTATTCGCTCAAATTCAGTCAGTGCTCTATCTTCATCTTCCTGTACTGTGGACCTTTCACGTATTCGCTTCACTTCATTTTTGATGGTTGATTCTTTCATTGCAGTTGGCAAACTTGAATTCTTAATGTGATTTACAAAATTTCGCAAACCCTCACGAAAATGATGCTGCAAACCAATAAGCGAATGATAACTGACTTCTTGAATTCATTTGCTTTAATGGAGATTGGTACGTGGGTGACGAAAAATCTCTGCAAAGTCACCTCAATCGCTTTGAACGATCTCAACGTATATTTGCGAGTGCGAGTAGCGTCCGCAGTGTCCCGTATGGTAATCTGCAGATTAGATAAAAAGGACGATTTACAGAGCTTTTTCTTCGAATTCATTCCATTTGCGCATGACTGCATTTAACAAAGTTGTCTATCGATTTATCTCAAAATATACGTAATTGTTTGTTCCCTAATTGCAATTGTTTTCATAAAACTCGCCTTTCGAAGCATTCTCCTTAATTTGATTTAATGTCTGATTGTTCAGCTTTGTTACGACTTCCCATCACTCCGATGAGATTCGGAACACAGCGTAGAGTTCATTAAGCGGTTTCCTTCAAAAGGTCGAAATTTGTGTTTTATTGAGGAGCAAATGAACTCACACTGTTCTGAGTAGAGGATATTGCTGAAATGCTCTTCGACAAGAAGAGGCGAGCCGCTTGTGCCCCCATTTCCCGCAAGATTTTCATAACTGTAGTCGACTTTCATTCATTTACTCTATCTGAGATATTGATGCTTATTTACTTGGATTATTTTTGTCATATTTGTTGTATTTGATTATATAAGTAGTAAGATATAGTACTTAGCATAGAGTAAATATATTAGTTAGAGTGGTAACTCAGCATTTATTAAATCCCAAATGTGCAGACACTTTCGATTTTATTAAATGAACTCAAAGGACATACAGTCGGAATTGTTTCCAAATGTGAGATATGCACATTTATGCAGTTTTGAAGAAATTACAGTGGAATTCAGTGATCATGATAGCATAATGCATAAGGAATTATGGTACGAGTATTTCAAAGATTCTCATGATAGCCTTGGAGATTTAATGCTTGCTAAATTAGCAATTCGTTGGGTTCCTATTATTTTCATGCTCAAGAGTGTTTTCTTAAGCGTGATCATATCACAGACAACGTGCCACTGATGGAGCAAAATAACAGAATCAAAGACACACACACATCACTATTCAGATTCTAGAAATGAAGCATAAATTTAGTGAATCATAAAATCATGCCGGTGAAAATTGAATTAAATACTTGAAATTTCAGCCAAGAAAGCACGAATAATATCGCGACTTTTTCATGAAGACTTTCATTATAATACCATTCATGAAATTCTCTTGATAATCAGCTTGAGTTCCGCTTAGCTAGGATGTTTTCCAGCAAATATTTATTCATTTTAATATAACGGATAAAAATGCATATAAAAAGGCATTATGTCACAGCTACGAAAAACGCGATACACGGGATGGAAGGAAAGAGTTCTTATATCTATCAGTTTTACAAAATATAATACTGCATGACTTTCTGAGTTTTGATATCGTCTCATTCTAACGCTGCGGTATTTTTTCTCCACACAGAACGTCTGGTGCTCAGTTTTCTAGCCCATGTGTCATCATAAGGCCTTCATAATTATAATCGTGGCACTCGATCGGAATGTGCACTATCATGCGAATGACTGTTCTCTGAACACATTCAAGAGCATTTGATTGTGCTTTTGTGATGTTGAAATGCCATACAGGAGCGCCATATTCCAGAATGCTGAGTATGCAAGCACAATAAAATTTGACAACATCTGCATCTCCGAAACCTGATCGCATCATTTCACTAACGAAATGTACTCTCATCGGTGCTTTCTTGCTTATTTTCAATATGTGATCTGAATAATATAATTCCTCATTGATGATGAAACCAAGAATCTTCGTTTGAATTGATTACTTTCCCATCTACTTTTCTATCTGATTCCAGTTTATCTGTTTCCTTCTTTTAAAGCTTATTCTCATTTCATCTGTCTTTTCTAGATTAAATCTCATATTGTGTTCTTTTGCCAAATCAGCAAAATCATTCGCTTTCTGAGCAAGTAATGACTGGTTAATGCCATCGAAGGATTCATAGATACATGTAATCAATCTACTTCATGTTTGCTGTTAGGTCAATTATCATGAGTACAAATGCAAGTGGTTCAAATTTTTCTCCTTGAGGTATTTCAGCTGATATCGATATGCACTGAGAGTAATTATTGTGGCATTTAACGCGCTGCATACGCTGATGTAGGAAACCAGATACCCATTTATACAGCCACACAGGAACATTCATGTCAAGTAGCTTGCGAACAAGAATGTTGTGGTCAATTCGATCGAATGCTTTAGAAAATCTATCTAATCTACTTATATAACCATGGTCTGCATTCCTCAGTAGATCATCCATCATAGTAAGCACGACATGTTTAGTTGAGCCGCCCTTTACACCGCCAAATTTATTAGGATCTGATTTGTCACGTACGTGATGCAATATATATTTCACCATTATTGTTTCTGCAACAACCTTACTGACGACACATGTAGGACTTATTGATCTGAAATCGCATTCTAATGTTTTTGGCTTTCTTGTTTAATGTGCACATGATGTCGGAACTTCTCCACATTGCACGCCAGACACCTTCTCTAATTGAAGAACAAACAATTGACGTTATAGGTCCGGCCAATGTCTGGCAACAGTCTTTCCAAATCCAATTGGGAATACCGTCTGGGCCTAGTGATTTCATAAGTAGTATTTACGCGTGTGATTGTTCAAAACGTAGACTTCTAAGAAATTATGTCGACAGAATTATTCGTTAATGAATAAAACTGTTTTAATGAAGGATGCTAGAAATAGCCATATTCCTGAGAGGAATGAAACTTTGACTTACAAGTCTGAAGCGCAATCACTTGTGGGTATCAAATATGCAGACTATAACTTTATAAATAAAGCAATATACCTTCTACACTGTAAATTGCTGGATACGAAAATTTTATACAAATTGATACAAAATTCTTGTACAATTTGAAACTAGCAATTGATGCGAGATTCTAGTGTATTTACACAGCTTTGGTATGTTTTGCATGCGAATATTGACTTCCTTTCGTATATGTTCGTATGTGTTTGGTATGTGAAGATACGAACAACTCCTTCTCTGATTGCCTGATTAAAAACAACATACCAAAATATATTTTAGTATGCATCCCTTGAATGTGTTTGGTAGTAACCGGTTTAGTTTGTATAATAGCGCAATAGTTGAGAATCTAAATATTTAAAAATCTAGTGAAATTGAACAATAGAAGGCATATTAAAACATTCACGAGATCAAGCATGACTCAAACCAGACTGAATAATTGCCTTCTTTTGAAACATTACAATGGCATTACAGAAAATACAGCTACCAGAGTTGCGTACTTTGGTAAACGTTGATGGAAAAAACATTCGTATTTTTGATATCTATATGATTTTTTCATAATACCTTACAAACTTGATATGAATAACATCTCGAATACGTAAAACATTGCTTCATTTCCGCACGTAAAATTAATTTCCTTCGCAAAAGCATGCTTTATGTAACGACACGAACATTGATTTTGAATGTTGTTTAGGCAATTTGCCTATTGTTATAATATATTTGAAAGAGAGATAGAGAATGGAGAGAAGGGGGGAGAGATAGAGCGACTAGAAATTGAATGAAGCTGACTTGGATACACCCTTTCCATTTTATTCTTCGTTCCACCACCGCTGTCTGGATCTGCCGCATACACTCTCCTTCTTTGACTGCTGTGCGCAAAAATTACATCGAGCCTTCTTTCTTATCATCAAGATGGAGTTTCGCTTGAGCATGTATTCTGGAAAGTACAGGGTGGGCGGAAAGTTAATACCTATTTTGAATTGTCTCTAATTCGCTAAGTGCAGCTCAGGTTCGCATTATATTCAATCATGATGTGTATCAAGCCTTGCCATTTTTCTCTTCAAAGTCTTACAGTTAGATTATTGGTACTTTTGGATTTCTATGATTGAAAAGTTAGCAGTTTTTATCAGATTTTGAAAAACTCAATTGATATAGTAGCACCGATTTTTGAGGATAAAGCTTTAAATTTGTCTTTACTTGAGAGACCTAATTTGAAAAATTTTTAAGATGCAAGAATTTTGCTACATGAAAATGCACAAATCTAATTTTTTATGCGTTCCAATAAACTGAAAAAAGTCAATTTCCTAATTAAAACATTTAATGCGAAAAATTGTAAGATACTAAAACTCAATATGAACACCCAATCGCTCTACTAGGGTGCGAAGTCGATCAGGCATGATGTACCCTGACTGCCTGAGAAACTCCAGAGGCGCAAAAGATGAAACAATCTGAATTTTGTTCTCATGCTCAGGTAGTGTCCCTGGCTTTGAACGATAAGCTTCATCCCTTGCCCATCCCCAACATAAGAAGGCGCATGGAGTCACATATGGACTTGTGATCGGCCATTAATGAGGGAGGGCCTCGGCGACCTAACGAGCGCCCTGAGAACTGCCCATCAAGCCACTCCCTTACCAGGTGGGCGATGACCGTCTTGCATAAAAATCAGGTCGTTGATATTTTCAATGTGCTAATGACCGGCCACACTTTCTCCTGTAGCCTCTGTGAATTCATCGCTTCACATTGGAGGAAAGGACCCACGATGGTATCTGCCATCATACCACACCAGACAGTCACACTCGGTTATCATTGATATTTCTCTGCACGAATCGTAGGGTAGTTTTCTGCCCAGTATTTGCGGTTGTGACGAATGACGAAGCCACTAACATGAAACACTGATTCGTCGCTCCACAAAATGTTGTGAAAAAAATTGATTTCTTTCATGCCAATTGAGCATTCGTGCTCCATAATCAATAGGAGTGTCATGGTCCACCTATACGATTATGACTTTACGCCATCTCACGGATCAAAATTTACGCCTCTCAAGTAAAGACAAATTTAAAGCTTTATCTTTAGAAATCTGTGCTACTACATGTATATCAATTGAGTTTTTAAAATCTGATAAAAACTGTTAACTTTTTAATCATAGAAATCTGAAAGTATTAAGAATTTAACTATAAAATTTTGAAGAGAAAAATGGCAAGGCTTGATACAAATCATGCTTGAATATAATGCGAACCTGAAATGTACTTAACGTATTAGAGACAATTTAAAATAGGTATTAACTTTCCGCCCACCCTGTATATGCAGGACAGTTTCATTTTTTAGCTTTGTGCACCAAAAGAAGAGTAGCATTTGATGAACTCGTCGTATGCAGCTCTTCATTCTCAACAGAAATGATTCACGACGAAGTGAAGTGGAATGATAGGATTTCACGACGATTGGCACGACGTATTCAGACTCACTTCCGACATTGTGTTCTAGTAAATGGTCGTTTGTTTTCTTGCAAGTAAGGAAGTTTTTAGTTGTCAATTCTGATCTGTAACATGACTCCGTAGTAGTTTTTACCTACTTTTTCATTGTTTTCAAGGAAATTCAAAATGCTGAGGCAATGCGTTCTCGTTTTTCAACACTTGTTTCAATTTTCAGTTAACTACGTATTGAATGGCGTTCTACTGTTTTCGAACTATGAAGTATTGGCTATAACCAGGGGCGTAACAGCCGGCCCCGCTGACCGCGCGCTGCGGAGGGCCCTAACCGTGTAGTATAGTCGAATTGTCGGAATGAAAATTTGTATCGACAATATTCAATGTTAATAATGTAAGTAAGTTGAATATTATAAGTAAGTTTTTATACAAAATATATTTCTTGCCTACTCGTTCAGAGCTTGAGATTGATCCATTTTCACACATTGTCACATAAACAACATGCGATTTTTAAAATGGTTTTCTCATGAGTCAAAAATATAACTTAATGAATAATGTTTATACGTGTATGCAAGTAATAGTTATAACGCACGTATAGTGATGATAGTTATAGCAGCACATCGGTAGGCCTATTCTACAATGCTAAGTATGGGGCCCTTACAAAATCTACGGGGGCCCATCGACCAGCGTTACGTCATAGTTTTCAACTTTTGTTAAAGATATGCAGTGTCTGATGCTGGTCTGCATTGAGACTACTACATCAGCAGTCGATTATAATTTCACTACCATCAAACATTGAAAAAACAGCACTAGTGGACAATAGTGATGCGGATGCCTGTTACTAAAGTAAAGCAGAAGCAATACTTTGAAATATCAGAAGGAATATGGTCATAATTGCGAAACTTCCCATCAAATATGCTCATTGACAAAATTTTTGAAGCATGTACTTCTTTAACTTCTTTCATTTTTGACTGGTATATATACATGTATGTATGATACCTTGATAATTTAGTCACAATCTCCACCAAGTCGCTAGCACAGAAAAACAACGCATGTAGCAGATTCAACTTTAATAGCGCGTGTGCCCCCCCTCTAGCTCCAATACATTCAGTAATCCGAGATGGCATGGACTCACAAAGTTTCTGAATGAAGGATGCTTCAAGGAGAAGCCACTGCTCTGTCGGTCTTTCAGAGAGAATCTTCAGGGACACTGGTGGAAGTGAATAGCGGTCTCTCACTCGCCACCCAAGCTCGTCCCAGACTTGTTCAATGGGTGACAAGTCAGGTGAGCGTGCAGGCCAGTCAAGGTTTTGAATGTTCAATCTCCTAACACTGGCAATGACAGCCGAGGAGCGATGTGGTCTTGCGTTGTCGTCTTGGAAGACGATATCCTCCACCCTGACCACTGGGGCAACAACAGGAAGTACAATTTCATTGAGATACCTCTCTCCAGTCAACGTGCCTTTGATGATGACTGCTGTCGTTCGTCCGCCATGCCAAATGCCACCCCACAGCATAACACTTCCACCATCATATCTGTCGTGTTCTTTAATACAGCATGGGGCAAAGCGTTCACTTGGAAGACGATGCACTCTGACACGACCGTCATTGAAATCCAGACTGAATCTCGATTCATCGGTCCACAAGACTTTCTGCCAGTGATGGTCATTCCATGAGCGATGGGCATCACACCAGGCAACTCGTCTTCTGCGATGCTCAAAACTCAATGGAATTAGGACAGCTGGTCGTCGCGATTGAATTCCAGCTTCTCGCAATCTTCGGTAAGCCGTTCGAACGCTACAGTCTATATTTGAGGCACTCTTCCAGTGTACGACTAGCTTTGGGACTGACATAAATCTATTCCTCTTTGCAGCTAAAACAAGACGTGCGTCTGCGATGTCCTTCCTGCAGACTTTCTTGGTCGACCAGATCCCTTCTTCTTTTTAACATCTCCTTCTGCTTTTCATCGACACCACCACCTCCAAACAACGACTCTCGATAGTTGCAGCTCTTCGGCAACACTCGCACAACTTCTACCACAACGGATCATTCCAATAGCCATACCTCTGGTAAACTGATTGTGTGCCATTTTATTTTACAAAAGCTGGATTTCAGTTCACGTTTATGTTCAATTTGTAAAAGCAATTGTGACAGTTGTATCGATATCAAAATTTGAAATTTGACCACCATAGATCTTTCTCCATTCTCTAATGTGTTGAATGGTAATACATGGAAAGAAAGATATTGCATCATACCTGAGAAAAAAATGAAACAAACTTCAATTCAAGCCAATGATAGTTTTTTTCATTAATTATGTCAATGAGTATAATATGATGAAATGGCGATATCAATTAATTGTTCAGTCAATCCTGATTTGAAAAACATTGTAGAAATGGCTTTCCATGTCATTGCTCGAAAATTTGAAAATAAGGCTCATGTATAAGACTAGGGTATTTGTCTGAATGTTCATGGCGGAATTCAAATCAATTATACTGTCCAATTTGGAAATCATGTTCATTGTTCAATTGACCCAGTGCGTGATTCTAGGTTTAACGATAATTCAGTAGTTATATGGTTTAGGTAATTCTTTGCAATATAATTTGGTGGAATTATTCAACAATGCCGGCATGGAAATATCAGATGAAACCACAGAATTAGATTCATCTGCGCGCGCTTCGGTTTCCTAGAAAGGAAGAATTGTATGTAACCTTAATATCGAAATGGCACATCACATCACACAACTTGCTCCTTCTCCAATGAATAATTCGTGTATCGCTTGCTATTGGAAATGGCAAACAATAAGCTGTCAGCAAAGGACACCAGAGCCAGTGAGAGATGCGTGCGTGCTGTGCTATCACTTCGCACACACCAAAACACACATCGATGCCTGGCTTCGATTCAATGTATGCCCTATACACTGAGCAATGCCGAGGAGAAGATCATCAAGTGAACTAATTTTCGTACGCCTGCTACTTTCTTTAATAATGATCGGAAGGGTCAACATTATGGAGAAAACTTGTGGGCAATGATCTGAATTCTTCGAATCTGAAGGAATTTTGGCAATCGAAGCACTTCGCTGGAAGTCACATTAATCCGCAAGCGACGCACGACTTTTTTTCCTATCTCTGTAAGGTATAGGGAATTCCTTTTTGCCCACCTAATAGGTTCCTCAATGTGCCATCCATTTCGTATTAATCACACTTCTAGCAAACCGAAGCAGATAAACAAAACATTTAATTCTGTGGATGAAACAATATTTTCAAACAAAAATTTTGTCACTCATTTTAAAATAAGCTAGGATATTTTTTGCTACTCACTAAATTGAATTTACAAGTAGAGTAATAGTAACTAATTGTTTGATTTTAGAATTAAAAATACAGCAAATTGACAAACTTATGCATCCAAAATTTCACAGTCATTTTTTCATAGCGATTTGCTCCTTTATTTATGTTCAGTTGTTGTTCTAAATTATAATCGAATATCAAAACCAAAGTTTATGCTTATTGGTCACTCCTTCTTTACATGAAGAATTGCTATTTACAAATGTGCACAATACCTCGGCTGTTGGCCTTCCCTTACAAAAAATAGGCATCCTAAAATATCCTTCGCACAACTTGCTTGATTTTATTGAATGATGAGATTTCAATTTATGATATACGTGCTTCAAGTTTAAAGATGAAGTCCTTTCTGAGTTATGTGGATTTACCGAATATTCCAAAAGACTCTTTGAAAAACTACAGCTGTTCGGCTTTATTATTCCTCTGAGCGATGGCATTAATTATTCACTTTATTGCTGCGCTACCTCCTCTTTGTAAACTGAAGCTCATCATTGTGAAGTTTGTCAGCTAATATAATTAATTGATTTCACCATACTACACACACATTTCGCAAATCTAAATCGACATTTGCATTCCCCTTCAGTTCTCAAAACAGTACTTCAAATTTTCAAATAAATAAACGGCACAATCTTGAAGTCGACTATTGTTTTCTCCAACTGCTTTTCTCTGTAAGTTTTGCGAAAATTCTACAATTGCTGTTAAAATGTGTTGTATCAATCGAACTTTCGATGACGTCAGCAGCGCATCTTAGTCATGAATGATAAAATTACAACATGGAACAGATTGAATCAGACATCATAGATCAAAGTGTGGGAGTACTGCGAATGAATTGTTTCTCTTTAACAAATAAAATTCATAAACAAATGACTACTGAAAATATTCAAAGAAGTATAAGAGGATCAAATGCCAAAATGCCAAAGAGGAAATTGACTGTCATATTTTGAGATGAGGGGTTTCCATATTGAATTTTTCAAATGCTTTACTTGTCAAAACTTTTGAACATTGACTAAACACTCAACCAAATCCATTCAATACCTATTTCCTTTCAGACTATTTTCGTCAATTCATTCGATCGAGAATTTTAGCATGCGGACTGAGACTGTCGATATGAGGACGGACGGCCTCACTATAATTTGCCAGTATTCAACTATGGAGTATCATAGCTACTTGAATCCCAGTAACGGGAAATGGAAGTGTAAACAAATGATTTATAAAAAAGAACACCTGCACTGTTGACTGACAATTGACCAAAGTAAGTAAGTTCTCCACTGTTTCATCTGCAAAGTCACACCATTCAGAAATGACACGTCCATCACAAAGTTGGGATGTAATATGAAAAGCTTGATGAATTTCATGTAGAAATCAATTGGAAAATTGGCTTGTTGCCAATTTTTTTAGCCCAGTACCTTTTTGAAATTGGTAAATATGAATTTCTGAAAATCATCTTGGCGAAAAAAGATGGCGGACATGTCGCTAAAAACAATACATTAGAGCAATGAGTTGATTGCACACTTAATATATTTAAACACTTTGCAATTGACAGACATTTATCCTACAAAATCTATTTTGTCGGTCATTGTTAGTTCTTGTAGGATGATTGCCACTGAACACCTACAATATCTGACAAAAAGCGACAAAATGAATAGCAATGAATTATAGCTTAAATCTTATCAAAAATGTAGGTAATTAATTAAATTATGTCAAAATAAATCATGGTTTTACCACACAATAACACAGATTGCCCAAAAGTCAACCAATCACTAATCGAAAAAATCAATCAATATTCAACAGTTTTTGTTCAGTTAATTTGCATACAAAGCATCTGTTTCGATGTCGGTGGAGAACCTACAAATGCGTCGGATCTCGCAGGATATTGGAGGTGACAATCGTCGGTTGATTTTGTCAGTAATTTTGTAGGATAATTATCGGTCTACAGTTTACAGTGTGGCTTTGTAAAGCGTAGAGCCAACTAAATTTTTTGAACGGAAAATGGTTGCATAGTGTAGGCGCAGGACTTTGCTAAGCAAGATACTCGTCCAATCTGATGTACATAAAATTTTGCACTGTTTGGTGAAGACTGTACAGTTTTCCTCTCTCCTGGAGATATGTCACTAACATGCAGTTGATTCTGAACGTTTCATTAAATTCACTCAGTTTGTTTGCCATTAACTTGTAATCAGTTTCTTCGATTTGATAAATATGATTCTAAAAGATATGTAGACGCTAAGCTCATTCCACAGCTCTGTAATTTTTTCAAAAGTAGACTGTGACTGATGCTATCGAAAACTGCTAACAGATCCAAAGATACCATACCAACACACATTTTGGTGTCAAGTATTCGTTTCCAGGATTCAGCGATGAACAGTAATGCCGTCTCCATATTGTGGTGCCTTAAATAGGCAAATTGACGAGGAGACAAACGTGGAAGTATGAATTTTGAAAATTGGTCAGTCATGATACTTTTCGAAATTTTCGCACCTTGCGATAACACCGTGATAGGTCTATACATAGAACCATCAGTGCGTTTTCCACATTCAAATAATATCACATTAAATAAAATTGACAACAGTATATGTAGGACGGGAGAGGAAACTTTCAAAGCACGAGCTTGTAAGCCATCAATATCGGCTGATTTTGAAGGCTTCACTTTTTGGTCAATAACACGCGCTAGATGTAGTTAATTTCTAAAAATCGAAATTTAAGTTGGGGCTAGGATTTTCGGATATTACCTGCAAGCTGATATGATTGTCTGATCAAGCAGGTATTATTAATTATCTACAGCTGGCAGAGCATGCATTTTGGACAATGCATAGCTCTGGAATCATGAGATAAATGCTTTTAGCCACAGATTTCATGAAGATAAGTGTCCAATTAACTCGTGTCAAAAGCCTCGACTTCGGCTCAGAAAATACATAGTTTTGATTCTCTCAGACCTCTCTGAACGTTTGTCGCCCGATGTCGCCTTACTTACGCCTTTTGAAATTGCTGAGCAAGCTGGAACCCTCAGACAACTTCGGCGAGCGTTGTCTCGTAATTTTGCCCTATTTGATGTTCGGTTCGGCCATCCAGGGGCTGGAAAATTGATTGGAAATTAATTGCAATTAATTGTCGATGAACATCCTCACTTCAATTAATTGTTTTGTTCAGGTGTCAAATGTTCCAATTAACTGCAATTCATAGAGTAGGGATATATAGGTAGAGTGTCGACTCAAAAAAAGTATCTGTATACAGTAAAAATTTTTATATGAGAAGATTCAGTTTTTTGCGGAGTAAACGTTCCCGTGGTCCACTGTTGAGCACCTTTGAAAAAAGTCAAAATTTGCCAATTTATATATTACCGAGATGACTCTCCTATATAAGTACATAGTATGAAACAAGTTGGATTCAAAAGGAATGAATATTTGATAATAAGAATCGTAACTAAGCGGAAATTAAGCTGATAATCAAGGGAATTTCATAAGCAGCATTATAATGGAAGTCTTCATGAAAAAGTCGCGATATTATTCGTGCTTTCTTGGCTGAAATTTCAAGTTTTTAATTCAATTTTCACCGGCATGATTTTATGATTCACTAAATTCATGTTTCATTTCTTGAATCTGAATAGTGATGTGGACCCATTTACATCTTTCAAAGTTAATTGAAGTCACTTTCTTTGATTATGTGATTTTGCTCTGCCAGTGGCAGGTTGCTTGTGATATGATCACGCTTAAGAAAAAACACTTGAGGTTGATTATGAAAGTGTAATAGTATCTTGTCGAATTGCTAATGTAACATTAAATCTCCAAGGCTGTCACAGCACGGAGGATTTATAAAATACTATCACTCCTTCTGAATTACAATCATGATCAGTCAATTCCGTGGTAAGTTCTTGAAAACTTCAAAAATTCGCATATCTCACATTTGGTAACAATATCCAATATGCATTCTCCTCGATTTCATTCAATAAAATCGAATGTGTATACACATTGGGGATTTAATAAATGCGGAGTTGTCACTGTACCTAATATACTTACTCTATGATTATCAGTCATCGTTTAACATTGTTGCAGTGCATTTACATGTTTTGTCATTCCATAGGGGTCGACAATAAAAAACCTGCGTTTACTAAAACCTCCATTTTTAGAGTTCTTGCGTATAATTGATGTTCACTCAAGACAAGTTTTTGACCAGAATGCTGCTCCGTATGTTAACAATAGAAATTTGTTGTCAGAAGCTAACATGAAAATCTGAGTTCTTCCTTTTGGTGACATTTGCATGCGGAAGTGCACCAGATGTCCCTGACTTATGTCACTACTTTGCGAATATTTTTTGAAGCTGCAGAATAACACAGACATAAAAGTTGATATTCTTTATTTATCAATTTAATTTCTTCTGAGATCATCATCGGAGTTAGTCATGGAGTTTTAGCAGTGTGACGTATATTTTTTTATCAAAACAATGTCGCAAAATGGCTACTCGGCAAAGACCATGCACCAGCTGCTCGCGAATCCAACAAGTGAGACGAATCCAACATGGATGCGGAGTCCTATCATTTTGATAGGACTCCGACTCCGGGTGTCAAGTATATAAAGCCTTTGTTGAAAAATTAACTGGCAACCTACTTTTTTTAGTGATCATTGCTGTATCAATTATCAATCATTATCGATGAAAGTTTATCTAATGTCGCTTTAAGTTCAATGCACACGACTCGGCTCCTGCCATCTTTTTGATGTGTGCTTCACACAGTTTTTCTACAGTCTCTACCAGGAAGGGAAATCCCACATCTTTCTCCAAAAAATATGAGTACACTTTCGATTTTAATATGCGCTTTGGAGGAGTGATCACATACACGATTATCGTGAGGGTGAGAGGTAATGTTCTCAAACAAACTAGCATTTCATTTTTGTCTCTGATGTGACCTTTGGCGCGTAGGTATGATCGAGGCTAGAAAGGCTTGTCTTCTCTAACAAATCACCGAGTGAAAAGACAATCCTTATTTTCACTATCACGGTTCATTTTCTCAACTATTACAAGCTTTGCATGCACTGTTGTCTCTGTACTTGTTTTTGACGGAGAAAGTTGACATCAAGACAGTGACAGCTCACGGTGGGCTGAATCAACATTTATTCAGCTTTTAGTGCCCATCCAAAATATTGATATATTCGTTGACAGAATCACTGTCTAAGATGAAAAATCGGGAAATAAAAAAATCGTTGCCGGAGATCAAGAGATACAGAGTGATCAATAATCAATCGATATTGATCAGTTGATTGATTCTGAAAAGATGACTATCTCTAAGTGCCCACCCTAAAAGTTGCAAGTTTCATTTTTAGAAATATTTCCTAGGATGAAAAAACGCGAAGCAGAAAAAATTGTTGCCGGAGATCAAGAGATACAGCGTGATCAATAATCAATCGATATTGATCAATTGATTGATTCTGAGACAAAATGGATTTTTTCTTGGCTACATGTGCAATCATTTCATTTTCCGATTCTCTATTTGTTCTTTATGCGAATATGTGTGAAATTACAACACCAGTGACTTGAGAGATCTTGACAGTGAGATCTTGAGATTCGGACTGATCGATGCTTATACAATTGATTGAATAATTGTGATTACAAACATTTGCTAAGTTGCAATTTGCATTTTTCAGATTTGTCACTTCTCTTAGTCAACGTATTGGTGTCGCAATTGAAAGCTTTCATATCACTTTCAACAATGTGCGGCCTTTGTTCATTCCATGATCGCTAGATGTTCTATTGTCTAATTGACTATCAGCAGTAGGATCACACGCAATACTTGAAGCGACTTCAGATGCGAACCGTTGTGAGTCACCCTCAGTCACGCCACCGAATGAAAAGCAATCACTAATTGCCTGATCGCACAGTTGGTAAAATGCCTCCATCACACGAGCAGTGTCGAAGAAGGGTCTGCCTGCTATGCTTCTCAAAAGCAAAGAAAGACAACACATTTCGATCTCTGACTCCGTCGCTATGGTATAGCATTCAGAATCATGTGATTGAAGGACTGGATCAACAGGATGAAAGACTACCTAATGTGCTATGTCCGACATGTGTCCGCGCTCTTAATGAATTTGATCATCCAAATAAAAGACAGAGGAAGGATATACCTATCGCCGATCATTCACGATTGTATCAAGTCACAACCCGTGCATCAGCTTCATCGCCGTGTCAGTGTCTTGTCTGTGAAATTGCAGTCTGTTCCACTTGGACTCAGTGCTGCTCGTTGAGCAACTGCGATGCCATGCCAACCTCGGAATGAAAGCATCGATAAAAGCAAAGAAAAGATCATGCGCCTCTGCAGTAGTTGTCAATCAGAAATTGGGCGAGGCCTTCCCCACAAATGCTGCAAGACGTCAAGGGTTCAGAATTTGCACAAAATGGCAAATGAGGTTTCACCTAATTCGAAGAAGGTTGCAGCACGAATCATTAAGGAAAAGGCTGATGGACAACCAAATGCAAGCTGTTTGACACTATCAACATGTGCAGGAAGGCCAATCATTCTGCTTCGATCCCCACCGCCAAGCAACCAAGCAAGAACTTAATTATCATCCGAAAATATCCGACCATTGCTGTAGATCTAAAACTAATAATTATCTTGCTTGGTCTCATGGGTCACGGCTCATGTCATACGTGCGCATGGTGCGATGTGGATAAAGAGAACTTGAGAATGAACCTGAAAGGGAACACAAGAACATTCGGCAGTATAAATCAGCTCTTTTGGAACTGGTATCAAACTGGTCAACACAAAGCCGACGCGAAAAATCATGGCAACGTCATCCATCCTTCTGTGATTACGATGAATCCAGATGTTCGAGTTCTCGATGTATTTGCTCCGCCAGAGCTACATTTACTCATCGGACCCGTTACTCACATGCATAGAGGTCTTACCGAGGTATGGAGAACTGGCGCAGAAGAATGGCTCAAGAAGAGCAACGTCCAACTACAAGAACGACAAGGTGGCATTTTCAATGGAAATGCCTGTATGGTACTTCTGTACAACGCAAAGCTACTGCGAGATTTGCATTGTCCTTACGAGAATTACGTAGCAACATTTGAAAGCTTCAAAGCAGTGATAAAATCATGCTATGGAATGGAGTTGAGACCCGACGCTAAGCATAGGATTCAAGAATTTGGCAATGCATTCAGCAAATTGAACATCAACATTACACCAAAAGTGCATGTAGTGTTGCATCACGTCTACGACTTCTGTAGAACAAGATGCTCTGGACTGGGAAATAATTGGTCAGAGCAAGTCTGAGGCAGTACATTCAGACTTTGAATCTTCTTCGTGGAACAGATACAAAGTTCATGCATCTAATTCTCGTTTTGGACAGCAACTTTTGCGTACAGTTTCAGAGTACGCCAGCAGACACGTTTGACTCTGACTCAATGTTTTCAAATTATGAAAATAAATTCATTTTCTAAATCCACACGCATTGTTTTCATCAGCTGACGACAGTTCAGGGAAAGTTCATGAATGCAATTCACAAAATAGCTAAGCATCAGTAATAAAATTACAAGCATCATAAAATAATGTAGCCAAGAAAAAATCCATTTTGTCTCAGAATCAATCAATTGATCAATATCGATTGATTATTGATCTCCGGCAATAATTTTTTCTGTTTTGCGATTTTTTTTCCTAGGAAATAATTCTAAAAATGAAACTTGCAACTTTTAGGGTGGGCACTTAGAGATAGTCATCTTTTCGGAATCAATCAATTGATCAATATCGATTGATTATTGATCACTCTGTATCTCTTGATCTCCGGCAACGATTTTTTTTTCCGATTTTTCATCTTAGACAGTGATTCTGTCAACGAATATATCAACATTTTGGATGGGCACTAAAAGCTGAATAAATGATGATTCAGCCCCACCGTGAGCTATACACGAGGATAAATAATTTGTTTGTATTATGTTTCGGGTCTAGTTATAGGCCGGAGCCCGGAGTCCTATCATTTGATAGGACTCCGGTACTCCGACTCCGACTCCAACAATAATGGTAGGACTCCGGGACTCCGACTCCACATCCCTGGAATCCAAAACATTATCAAACAATTTATCGAAGGGCGAAAGACAATGACACGAAGAGACACATGTTTTGTCATTCTAGTCAGTTCAACAAACACAGTGATGCAGACATAGTGCAAGCATGTGATTGTAGGAAAATTCTATTTTTTAAATGTTTCAATGTACCTGCGTAGACTATGACCATGCTGTGGAAATACCTTTCTAAGTATTTAATGTCAATCATGCAATCATTTTGTGGAAAGATCTTCCAACATTTGGCAATGATGAAAAATGACTACAATTAATTGTCAATTAATTGAAATTTAGCTGATTTCTCATGTGATCTAATTAAATTAATTGATTGTTAGCAAAAATTGAGACCAATTGAATTGCAATTTACTTTCTGCAACCCCTGAGGCCATCGATATGAAATACACTCTGAAATGATCTCCGCACAAAATTAATTTTAAATCCATTTAAAACAGCGCTTCGATCGAATTGAAAGTGCACGTGTCAGTGAAACAGTCAGTCAAAGAGAGTTGAAACTCATTATGATGTCATTGAATTAGTTAGCAAATCAGTATTTTTATGTCACAGTTCACAGGAAGCAAACAGATCTGCATAATATTGCTCTCCAGTACGTCTGTTCCCTAACACCATGCAAGTTTCACACAGCAGACTTCGAGATGAATGAATGTGGGCAAGACTTGCATCAGGAGTCGGATAAAGATATCGAATTTCGAAAGAAGTTCGAAGCTGTGGAGTTGGAGACACTGCAAGGCAGAAGATGGAAGAAAATATTAATTGATAGTTCTGTTGATGGAATTTCTCAAATTGCCGCCTCATCAACGAAGACATCTCTTGTGCTTTGGACACTGTCTTTTATTGTTGGAGTCATCGGATTTGGAATTCATTTATCAACGTTGATTCTCCAGTTTAGAAGAAGTCCAGTCGTAGAGACGTATATACCGGAGAGTGCGCCTTTTGTCTGGCCAGATTTGACCATCTGCAATAATGTGAATCCATTAGCATTTTGGAAACATCCCACGGTCTTACCGAAAAGATGGAGAGCTCTTCTAAAAAGGTCAGAAAGCTACGGGAGAGCTATTTACAAAAGAAAAATCTTTACACGATATTCTCATCAACTTGCTATGTCTACTATTAATCCAAGAAAGGGACATTTCAATTCTGTGAAGTACATGGTTTTTAAAGTCGGACATAATTCATTCCGAAGCAGTGAGCTTGGATTAGCAAACTATGATTCGAATCATTTGCAGTTAGAAGAAAAATTCCGCAAGAATTACTACGCCAGGTTTGTCACAAATCGTTTCCAAGTGCCTTGTATCACCTATAATGTCGCAGGATTTGCAAAGCTCAGTGAAGATGCCGATGGTGTACATAGCATTGAGATGAGTATATTGATGGATCAAATCAGCTACAACATTTTCAATGCAGATTATGATAGCAGAAAACTTTCTATATTTCTAACACCTCCAAATCACACAATTTCTTTGATGAATCAGCACTATGCACTCCCAGGCACTAACTCAATCATTAACCTAGCAATGCATCACACGAAAAGATTGCCAAATCGAGGATTATGCATTGATGAAGCATTTGAGATTGAGCTATATGATAACCAGTTTGAAAAGACAAGCACGTTTTATGGACTTTACGATGATTGTGCGATGTACGTACAACAGAAATCAATACTGAAACAATGCGGATGTTACGATCCTTCACTTCCGATTTTTAAATCATCACAACATTATCCTCCACGCCTCTGCTTGAACATGAGTCTCTACCTTCCCGAACAAGTTGCCGATAATTTGGAATGTTCAATGAAAGCCTCGACAGCTGAGCGAGTAAAAGTAGAAACACAGAATCTTTGCGAACGATTTCTTCAGCCTTTGTGCAACGAATTTCACTACGTTGCAGCTCATGACTCCATCCCATGGGTCCCGGAAATGAGTCCATCCAGGAGAAAATTTCTTCAAGTTGTCGGAGCATCACTTCCCAATGGCAGATTTGAGAAATTTAAGCACGGATTCCTACAGAAAAATATCTTGTTTTTAGCCATTAGACGCAGATACGTAAGAGCGGATACGATCATGGAAAAATACACTTACGGAACTTCACAATTCGTTTCTGATATTGGCGGGACATGTGGACTGTGGTTGGGCATCAGCGTAATCCATTTCATATATCTATGTTTAGCTTTGTGCTTCTCTCGATTGCTGAAGTAACAGCATCGACCTAATTTGATGAAAACTGACTGTCGATTTTATCTATGTTGTGAAGTTCATAAATTGTGTGTAAATTACCTATTCTGCTGTGCATTAGGGATTGTAATACCGGGATTTCACCATAATCACCAAAAGTCGGTATTTTGAGGTCTCTAATAATAAAAAATCCATAGTTCTACAGTGACGACGTTGGAAATAACGTCAATAAGACGGATAGTAACGTAGTTTCACTCGAGACTGGAATCGCTGTATGTTTTGTTAGATTAATCCGGCGTGCCCAGACATTCCAAATTTTCTAAAAATTCAATCCTCCGGCGCGTCGGTGCGCCGGTGCGTACCCAGACAAAATCGTTACATTTTAGCCCGGCCTTACATTCCGGCGCACCCCTTGTGTCCCCGCCAGATTGGGGTCACGGAGATATTGCCACTTCTCTTTGCATTTTTTCTTGTCGCATCTCATTTGTTCAGCAATCTGAGACCGCGAATTCTCGGCTGTTGATGATATGGTCCACAGATCAGGATAATTTCGTACCATGTTAATGAGTCTTCTCTCATAAAAAAGCTCGATCATAGTGGGATGTTCGCAGCTGTTAGTTCCTTCCATCACTTCACAATCACCATCAATAATGAGCTTACAAAATAGATAGGCTAATAATAACGATTCATGTCCGTTTTCCTAATCGCAGTCGATGATATTACATGCAACATCGACATTGCCAAACTGCCAATGCCAATCCTGCGACTTGTGGAAAAGTAGATAGCATTTGTACTAGTCTGCGTTTCCATCGTGCGGTAAAAATTCAGGCCGTCTCAGATATCATTGATGTCTGCATTCCTGCATGAACCTGCGTTTCACCGCAGCTTCTTGCGTTTCAAACCTGCGTTTTTCCATCGCAAGATAGTGCAGTGAAAAACGCAGGAACTATACGAGTAATTCAGCCTTTATGTAAAGATCCCTGTCTGGATTTTGCAAGACGGATTGCAACACGTCATGTGTGCGCTTTACACGTCAATATGTGTGCGTTTTACTGGCTACTTGGTTATTACGTACAGGCCTATCGTATAGTGTATTGAGTAGGCTATGTAGCCAACCGATGTAAAGATCATTTTATCACTTTATAAGCTCTCCGTGAAATGATATGTCTGAACATCAATTATGTCTTCGGTAGTTACTATTGATACATGCATCCACATGGCCGTTAATCTGAAATTTGCAATTCTAATTAAAAAATTTAGTAATTATATTGCAGGCGACGTTGTGTATGCAACACAAATATCCGGTCTCTTGTCTGCAGCCTAGTCCGATAGCTAATTTTCGAAAATATCCCGGGATTCCTTATATTAAATCCCGTTATTGGAATCCCAACTGTGCATTATAATATGTGCTTTATATACAGTGCATGGATTGGACACTCAATTTCATCGTATACCAGTGGTGCAGTAGTAAAACAAAATACTCGAGCAACGATGGAAAAATTCCTATAAAAGCACAAGTAGGCCAAGTCGACTTCTTCACTAGGCTCGCATAAAAACCAAAACAAAGACAAAGAACACAACATCTCAAGAATTCACAATCAATTGATTGCGATTGTCATAACAGCCTGAAACCTAAAATACGGAAGACTTGAAGCAATCAAACATTTCTACAAAGACAATTTAATAAGTCTTAATCAACAACATCATTAACAGCTTGTTTGGTAGGTATGTCAGTCAGTTAATGAAAAGAACGCACCTTTCTTTAAATGTTATGCTTTCATCCAATATGAATTGACTTTTTTATGACGCGTACGTGAAAATCCTTCCATTAAAATATTAGGATTAAATAATTTTGAAGTATTGATCGCTTAATGACAGTTGAATCAGTCGTCATTAAGATTCCATCTAAATGTAATTAAGGATGCGGGATAAGACGGCACCAATGTCTAGCAGCTTTCGTTATGATAGAGGCACAGAATTAGATTGTTTAAGTGTGCCGCTTTGCTAGAAGTGCAAACGGATTCAAACAGATGGCACATGCAGGAACTTACTAAGTGGGCAAAAAGATATTTTTAATACCTTACAGAGATAGGAAAAATAGTCGTGCACCTCTTGCGGATTGCTCTGAATTCCTTCAAAATGCTCCGATCGCCACGATTCCTTCAGATTCGAAGAATTCAGATCATTGCGCAAAAGTTTTGTCGATAATGTTGGGCCCTCCGATCATTATTAAAAAAAAGTTAACAAGCGCACGAAAAAACGTTCACAAACTTCTCTGTAGAACTTGACATCGTCTGTGTCTCTTTCCTGTGTGATCTGGTTGATAGCAGACACTGAAACTTCTCACAATTTGGCGTGTTTAATGTTGAACTGGCTGCTTATTGTTCGATTGCTATGGTATTATGTCAGCAGATTGTGCTATTTCATAGACTTTACATGTTCTAATGCTTCTAATCAAACAGAAGAGGAGACGACCTGTCTAATTCTGTGAGCCAGACAGATCAGAAATAGAAATCGCTTTTCCTACCGCTACTGTCCAAAAGTTCTACTCTAAAGTTCACCATATAATTTACAACGACTCATTTCATGAAATTATGCGCCATGAGCATAGCGTTTTCATCGCTGACTCAGTGTGTGATTGAATGAAATCAGTTTTGATCAAATGAATAGATTGAGGCTTTCTTTTTAAAGTGGAGTTTTTCGGAAAATACTCCAACTGCAAGGTACATTTCTGCAAAAAAATGCTGCAAAGAGGAGTACATTGCAGTTGGTACCAACTGCAGTTCAACACAGAATATAAGAAATGAGAAGTTCAAGACGTCTGATATCTTGAAAATCGACGGTCAGAGCCCGCTCGTGTTTCCGAAATTCCAAGCCTAATCATGAAGTGACGTTGGCAAGCGACATTTTATTGACCCTGTAAAAACATGCATTCATTCCATACTGGTTGATAAATTAACAGAGGTTTAAAATGTCTACCAATCACGTAAACTTTGTTTCTGCAGTGATTTTCGTGTACGGGCGTTTATAAGGATCAGGCTTGTGAGGTAAACAGCACGAACTCTGCCATAATGAGCTGCCTTTAATGTGGTCAGAAAGTCGAATCCCTTCTCCAAAGCCTTCAACACCATCGATTACCCAAATGCAATTTACTCCCCGAGATTCACAGTAGATCAATGAATATCCATAATAGCGACCTAGATGCCAACCAGCAGTCACAGAAAACCCAAAGTATTGATTGATATATCCATTCGTTTGCGTCATATTGAATGGGACAGTCATCCCCTCCCTTGGGCCAAGAAAGACGTTGTACTCACTGATAATGACACGCGGTCGATATCCTGCAGCCAGGATCTTCTGCAATAGCCAAAAGTCTTTGAAATCTGTGTCAACACTGAGCAAATCAAAGACTTTCGGGACATTGTACTTGACGAAGAGACTGACAATGTTCATCGGAGTAATGATTTCCTTAAACAAGTTAATGGACGGCTTGTAGAATCCGCCATCCATCATAAGTCCTTTCCATCCATATCTGTCCCAAAACAAGCGACTGTTACACTCCATTCCATTTTCTACGCCGAATTCGACGAAATATTTGTACTTTGCGCCTATGTATCTGAATATCGCTAAGAGAACACCATCCTCAAAATTTTGGGAATATAATTTCCCTTCGTATGTCCGCAGATTCATCACAAATATCAGTACTCGAGTAAGAAGATCCAGTTTCGGAGTTTTATACTTTGCGACTTCCTGAAAAATGGAAAGACACTGAATAAGCATTATCTCAAAATGCTTCAAAACCATGCTTTATATGTTTTGAAACCGAGTTTTTTGTTTTTATTGTTTATTTCTTTATGTTGCCATGAATAAACACATGTTTTACAACACGAGTATATCTTGATATGAAATAAACAATGATTTTTTAACATAGCCACTCCCTTAACCATTTGGCTGCGATACTTATTTCATATACCTACCGAATGTCACTGAGCTCGAGTTAACTCGCATTGAGACGCAAAACAATATCACTGGTGCGTTGCAGGCAGTAATACAATGAGAAACTGATCGCGAGTTAAAACGCATCGAGACGGCAAGACAATATCACTGGTGCGTTGCAGGCGGTGATGCAATGAGAAACTAATCGCGAGTTAACTCGCATCGAGTCGGCAAGACAATATCACTGGTGCGTTGCAGGCAGTAATACAATGAGAAACTGATCGCGAGTTAACTCGCATCGAGACGGCAAGACAATATCACTGGTGCGTTGCAGGCGGTGATGCAATGAGAAACTAATCGCGAGTTAACTCGCATCGAGTCGGCAAGACAATGTAAGTGAACCAATTTAGGCTCTCTGTGTTTCTGAAGGGTTTAAGTCATTTCATAATAAAAACGAGTTAACTCGATATTCGTGAAATTGGTACACTCCAGCAACCCAAGTTGACTCGGCATTAGTGAACAGTGGAAGGGAAATGTTTTTCTGTCACTGATGGTTGCCTGGCCTATCGATGCGAGTTAACTCGGGTTCGGTTTCTGAAGGACAGCATGCTGAATGCGGCGTCAGAGATATTTTCCAGTCCTCCCAATGCGAGTTAACTCGGGCTCAGCCGTTAAAGCGTTAATAACGTATTCAATGACTTTGTCAGTATATTCCATAGTCAAACTTATAAGAATCAATGAGACACTTAGCTTTGTCTCTTCTCTGCAATAAGATACCACAAGTCTTAGTCGATCAGATGTTCGTTGTCTGAAAAATCGAAAATAAATTGCATAAATAAATTGATTAATCAGCATGCATCCCATCATTACATCTTGAGCATTATTTTCAGCGTTGTTGAGTTCAACTTTTATGCTCATTTTCCACCACATTTTGTATTCTTGCTTATTTGCCATCTTCATGTATTTTAGATTTTCATTTGTGTAATCCAATAAGGGAATAATTACTATTACCCGCTCATGAACAATGTTGCTGAAAGTTTACCTAAACACTTCGCAACACATGTCTCCTAACAGGCTTAACATACAATGCACAATACAAATACCATTTTAGGCTATGCGCAATGCCTTTCACATAGAATCAGAAGTTAGATCGATTGATTAATAGATTCCAGCAAGAAGAGATTATTCGGATAGCTCATATTGAAACGTAGGAATACAGCCGTCTAGCTAGGTCTAGCTAGACGTAGGCCTAGTCAAGAACGTCAGGTAGATGTAGGCCTAGTTGTCGAGAAATCTCTCAACATCACCTTGCACTGTAAACTGTCACCTCCTAAAATCCAAGAAATCTGCATCCTAAAGCGCGACACACTAGAATTTTAGGAGGTTGCGTGAAATAGAATGCTGACATACTAAAGAGAACAATAACACTAGTGCGCTAGCCTCCTAAAACGCTTTGCTTTAGGATTTTTTTATTAGTTACGAATAGTGTCTCGCTTCAGTGTGTGATTTAGGAGGTGCTGGTTTAGAGTGTGGAGCAATCGAAATCGAAGCTGAAAATGCATATTCCATTTCAAATTTACCATGAGCACTTGATGGGCAATATTTGCGTTTATGACTATGAAGCTATAGGATCAGCTAGCGAGACATATTTCTCGCGTCGCAAAATATGCCCTCTTAAATAGTGCAGAGTTGCCTCTGACGCTTAAACCGATGAAAATTGAAAATTACTTCATATACATCTAAATCATAAAATAAATTGTTAAATCTATTATTTTAAATCATTAAATTGTTATTAATATTTCATTTCTCCCATAAATGCACGAAGCACCAAGGGAAGTCAAATTTGGAGCAAGCACATGTGCAAAGTACTCGTAATTTCAACATGCTCGATGTGGGTAAATGATTTGATAAGTATTGGAAAAGCCGCAAAATTTGTTATTCAGTATCCATGTAGAAATTTGTACATGCTAAAATCAGAGGTAGAATGATAAATGTTTCGTATAACTTAGTGGTTACCATCAAGGACGTCGGACGGTGCGATTCAACCAATGAGCAAATACTTTCATGCTGACTAGATCAGTTGTTATTCGGCTATTCACTGGCAGTCATGTTTTCATGCTTTCCCTTTGATAAAGAAGGGAGTGTGAAATGATGGATAAAATTAATCTTGATGGATTCGTATTATCTGCAAGCCAATTTACTTTGTTCAGTCACCCGTTGTCCTGCTTTTCTAAGTTGGTAAGGGGCCGTGTCGCCACAAACTGGGTTCTTGTACCACCAGTACCTAACTTTCTCCCCGGCATTGAAGCTGATTTTATTTTTGATGATGCTCCAGCTCATTCTAGAGTAGCATTGAGTCTCTTTCAAGATCTCCTCAAAAAAGCTTCGAGAGGGTCGCTTTCAAGACGATTTCGGCTTCATTACGGATCATCACATTAGTCAAAACCATCAAAGTCAAATCCGGCGGTCAGTGTATATGTGATCTCCCCAACGTACTGCTTGTTTTGTATGCAAATCAAAGCCAGCTTCAATATACAATTCTTGAAATAGCAAATTCTTGAAGTAACCACTCAGCAAATTGTGACATTCATCTGGACGTGTGTGGAATTTCTTTCAGTGGGGCATCTTCAAGCTTCTTCATTGAAGTCATCTCTCCATCAAGAAAACTGCATAACTAGAAAATGGAGATGTGAGATTGAAGGGATTCGCGCAATCATAGCTAGCTCAGACTTTATCTGTTCAAATGTGAGCTCGTTATATCTTCGACTGAATGACATCATCGAAGAATTGATTTCCCGTGGCTTGGACTCCTACTTCTACAACCCCAAATGTCATGGTCCATTATCCACAAATGGCAACAGAGGAGTTAATACATGTTTTAGCTTAAACATTGTTTTCATCAAATTGTTTTATCTTTTCAATTCTTGACTTGGTTAGCACGATGCATGAGCTACATGTACATTAGAGATGCAATATTAAATGTTATGAGGGGTAAATAATTATGAAAGGTACCTTGAATGACACTGGAATCTGTCATCATCATCCTAAGTGATAGTCTCTACAGTGATTGATGATTAATCTGTACAGTTTATTGATGAGCAGCTACATTTGATCTGCATATTTCTACATTTGATCACATCCATTTCTATGTTCCCACATTTCACACTGCATATGTCTACATTTGATCTGAAAATAATGTTTCATTTGCAAAGGGTGATATCTAATTTGCATATTCTACATTTGATCTGCATATTTCTACATTAATGTCGGAAAACCTATACACTAGAATGGAAGTTTGATATCCAACCTATGTGCAATGATGGCACATGGAAAAATCTATGGTTCGTAGATCAGATTGGATTTAAAACATTGAATCATAGTCAAACTATTTGCCAAGTTGGTTGTGGAAGTTGTTGACAGCAAATTACAGGATTCTCTAGAAGAGAATTTGAAGTGAGATGGTGGCATTGCTTCATGTGAAATAGCTTGCTATTCCATGGATTAATATACTGTGTCTATTTGTAGCAATCATTAACAATTATTCTCCAATTTTTCAATACTGGAATCCGAATTAAAAATTGGTTCATAATTGAGAGTGGTTGGTGTTCTGTTTGTAAGAACATCTGAAGAATTCACAGATAAAAACTCTAATTATTGGATAATTTCTCATTCAAGCGATTAAGAAACCTATAGCTTTTCTGGTATAAACACATTTAAAGCTTCTTTACCGACAATCACTTCTCAAATAAATGAAATGTCGCTGGAACTTTTCAATTAATCACTAAATGATTTATGTGATATAGTGTGATGATATTTTGGAGGCTGATATTCGAAAGCATGCAAAGATTATGAAAATTGTTCAAATGTAGTGAGCAGGGGAGCCCTTTAAAGGGAAATGAATAATTTAAGACTTTTTGGCCTCTGATTTAAAGCTGGAGTAATGCATGTTCTTTAAATTGATATAACAGGTTGCACATGTGTCTGATTATACTCGCTATATATATATATATATATATATATTCACGCAAAGTGTGCCCAGGCTTCTCATATTTAAAAGAAAGAACAAATGCTTTGACCGGACATGTTTCAATCTTCTTTCAAGATCATCTTCAGCGGGATTAGTGCAGATTTTATAAGCTCTGTAAAATAAAGAACGCATGGCAGACAACCTATACGACATGGGAGCATAGGCAGAGTAAGGCATATAGATGCCAGTGTTGGTAGGTTTGATGTGAAAATCAATATCGATACCAGAATTGCAGCAAATGTTTGTATCCAAGAAGACGATCCAATCGTCTTTACTTGTTTCCATGGTAAACTTGATGCTATCATCAAGCGAGTTCAAAAAATTCAAAAAACAGCTTGCTTGGTCATCATTATCAAAAATGGCCAAACAATCGTCCACATATCTCCCATAAAATTTGGGAGGCTGCCCCTGGTAGTTATCAAACTTCGCTTCGATCATGTCCATAGTAAACGCGGCCATGGTGGGACCCAAACTAGATCCCATCGCCATGCCATCCACCTGATTGTAAAGTTTTTTATCAAAGGTAAAAAGAATATTGGTGCAGGCCAGTTCAAGTAAAGCTTTAAGGGCTTCACGTTTGATAGGAAAATTAAAGTGACCCACCATATCGCCCGATTCTTAACATGAGAAATTCGTATACGTCTAAATTAGCCCAATGGCTTGATTCGGTTTTGAAAAAATATATTCCTCAGCGTTTTGTGCTGAAAGATACTTTTCATCTTGTTGAGAAATTAAAAGAATTCACAAACGAAAATCCGAATGCTAGCTATCGTGCTTGTAGCTACGATGTTTCGAGTCTCTTTACCAACATTCCGGTAAGAAGAACCATTGATCATGTCTTGTCCATGATAGATTTCGGCAATTTTCCTATCAAACGTGAAGCCCTTAAAGCTTTACTTGAACTGGCCTGCACCAATATTCTTTTTACCTTTGATAAAAAACTTTACAATCAGGTGGATGGCATGGCGATGGGATCTAGTTTGGGTCCCACCATGGCCGCGTTTACTATGGACATGATCGAAGCGAAGTTTGATAACTACCAGGGGCAGCCTCCCAAATTTTATGGGAGATATGTGGACGATTGTTTGGCCATTTTTGATAATGATGACCAAGCAAGCTGTTTTTTGAATTTTTTGAACTCGCTTGATGATAGCATCAAGTTTACCATGGAAACAAGTAAAGACGATTGGATCGTCTTCTTGGATACAAACATTTGCTGCAATTCTGGTATCGATATTGATTTTCACATCAAACCTACCAACACTGGCATCTATATGCCTTACTCTGCCTATGCTCCCATGTCGTATAGGTTGTCTGCCATGCGTTCTTTATTTTACAGAGCTTATAAAATCTGCACTAATCCCAGGTTATACGAAGCTTCGGCGGTTGAGATCTCTAATATCTTTATTAAAAATGGTTTTGACAGTAAAACCATCAGCCGTATCAAAGAAAAGGTTGAAAGGAATATTGAGTGCGGGGCTTCAACTGTAAATGATTCTCAAGCTGAGAATGAGCGGGCGCAAGTGAGAAGAGTAGTGTGGTCTGTTCCTTTCATTAGCCAAGCTCAAAATGATTTGAAAAACAAAATTCGCTCTCTGAATGAGTTGCTTCCTCCGAATTTAGAAGTTAGGCCAGTTTACAAAGTCTGTAAACTGTTAAATCAATTTCCGAATAAAGATAAAATTCCGAGTGATCTAAAATCATCTATCGTATATCAATATGCTTGTGACCGTTGCGAAATGCGGTACGTCGGCGCCACAAAACGCCACCTCGACACTCGGATGAAGGAACACATGAAGGGTTATCCTTCACCTACTGAAATCTCTACTCACCCTCATCGTCCTAAAAAAGAAAATTTTTCCATTATTGGTAAATGCAAGCAACCATTTATCCTGGAGTCGATATTCATAAAAAGTAATGAAAATCTCGCTAATGAAAGGAACGGATCATACACTCTTTCTTTAAATCTGTAACTTATTTTACGAATTGTACACACTATCTTCTAAATTATTTGAGTAGGTTGTAACTTCGTGTTTTTATTTTATTTTATTTTATCTGTCTGACTTAAGATTTCTATGCTATTACGTGCCTTCCAGAATGAACAGTTTTCAATGTGACTACGTATTTAAGAAAGATTTGTCTTTAATTGTAACTTTCCGCTGAAGATGATCTTGAAAGAAGATTGAAACATGTCCGGTCAAAGCATTTGTTCTTTCTTTTATATATATATATATATATATATATATATATCGGAATATATATAAACTCCAATCAGAAAACATGGAAACCAGCTCGCACAATTTGCTTTTTGCCCCAACTAAGTTCCCCCGGCGTGTGCCACAATTTTCATGCAATTTCCATTCTTGGACTTTCTATGGTATTGTTAATTTCTATGTTTGAAAGTGATCCGAATAATGTGTTACTGCTACAACGCGTCGATGGAGTTATTATTTATCCTCTGTCACATCTTGAAATTAGAAAATGGAAGTCTAATTTCAAGACGTGACAGAGGATAAATAATAACTCCAATTAGCTCTCTATGAATTACATTCTTTAAAATATCATCTCAGGTCAGGGGCGTACAGTTGCGAAGCTGCTGTTGAATATCAAATCTGTCAAAGTACAAGTATTACTCAGATGGTATGCATAAAGCCTATTTATTCGCATTCCTTTTCTAGAGAGATTTTCACATTTACAAAAGAATGAGTAAGATGAGTTGCTTTTATGGCCAATCTTTTTTGCCACTTCATGGCCTCGTGACATTGATATCGTTGATCATTAACCCTCTCCCCGGCCCACTGGTGGTCGTTTTTCGCCCTCGGGCGAATTTGTTTTGAATATTTTTTAAACCAAGCAAGCTATGGCCATTAGATTTTTAGTAGCTTGCTTTCTACGCATAGAGTAGGGATAGGCACAGTGTCGACTCAAAAAAGTATCTGTATACAGTGACAATTTTAATATCAAAAGATTCAGTTTTTAGCGGAGATTACGTTCCCGTGGTCCACAAAATTATTTGAGCAGTTTTAAAAACGTCAAAATTTTGCACATTTATATACTACCGACATGACGGCCCTACATAAGTAGTATGAAACAAGTTGGATTCAAAAGGAATGAATATTTGATAATAAGAATCGTAACTAAGCGGAAATTAAGTTGATTATCAAGGGAATTTCATGATCCATATTATAATGAAAGTCTTCATGAAAAAGTCGCGATATTATTCATGCTTTCTTGGCTGAAATTTCAAGTTTTTAATTCAATTTTCACCGGCATGATTTTATGATTCACTAAATTCATGTTTAATTTCTTGAATCTGAATAGCAATGTGAACCCATTTACATCTTTCAAAATAAATTGGAATCATTGTCTTTGATTATGTGATTTTGCTCTACCAGTGGCAGGTTGCCTGTGATATGATCACGCTTAAGAAAATACTCTTGAGGTTGAGCATGAGAGTGATAGGAACCCATCGAGTTGCTAATTTAACAAACATTAAATCTCCAAGGCTGTCATGACACTGAGAATCTATAAAATACCATCATCCCTTCTGCATTACTATCATTATCAGTCAATTCCGTGGTAAATTCTTCAAAACTGCAAAAATTTGCATATCTCACACTTAGTAACAATTACCACCTGTATCCCCCTTGAGTTCATTTAATAAAATCGAAAGTCTATACACATTTGGGATTTAATAAATGCGTAGATACCACTCTACCTATATACTTACTCTATGTTTCTACGTATTATCCAACTTTTAACAGAAGGAAAAGTTGTACTTTTGGCGTGAGACCTATTTTGAAATTTGAATGTTTTGAATATTTTGACTGATTTCGGTATATTATATTCGGAGATTACACAAAGGATTCTTTCTATCAATATAAGGATATTCACAAATGCAAAAATTTTCAACTTGAAATTATCTTCTTATTAAGTATACATGCTTGAAATCTGAAATTCAAATTAAAAATATGATTTTTTTGATTTTTGATTTTTGTTTTATTAAAGTTTTTTATCTAATGTATATTGAAGATTTTTCAACAGATGAAATATGAGAGAGCAATAATTTATATCTGTATGAGGCAACTAAGCGAATTTCAAAAGATGAATTTTCAGATGCGATTTGAGTTGAACTAAAAGTTTGAATTATTTGACCTTTGACCTCATCTGATGCAATGATGTAATCTCATAGCGATCAATAATCATCGTTTTTATCAACCACCTTGACCAGATCTTTTGAATTGGAAAATTTCAGAAGTTGTAATGTAACTAAGTAAGTTTTAATAGTTCTCTAATACAACAGAAATATCGGGCGATATTATCAAAAGAACTGACATCTCCGATTTTTGCGACTGGCAAATATATCAATGATTCTGGAAATGTCGGTTTCAATCACTGCGTTTGCATACGATCGCTCAATATTTATGAGAGCCAGGTGACTGAGCCGATCTTGCCCATCGTGGTTCGAAGATAAGTCTTTATTCTTCTGAGGGCACTAAACGACCGCTCAGCGGAACAGGAGGTTGCTGGAATAGCACATAGTATTTTCACCACCTGTGCGAATTCCGGTACAAAATCAATTAAGTGATGATCACGTAAATTCCCGGATTTTGGGCACATCGTCTCGCCTAATCGGAATAAAGTCGTATACTTTTGTTTGCTTTGACCATAAAACGTGATTTTTTAAGTTTATTCGCCACTGCCAAAAATTTGGCAACTGCCCGAGTCCTTGTGGGGGGAGGGGCTGCAGCCCCCCGGCCCGTACGCCTATGCCTTCACCTCTGCCCTGTGATGATGTTAAAAATAAAAAATGCTGTTTTTCTGAATCTCCTTAACATAATTCCCTGAAATAGAAGGGAGAATGCAAGAGAGAAAAGAGAGCTCAGAGTACCTCCAGTGTCAGGGCAACTCACCTTTGCTTCAGCTGCTGGAGGAGGCCTTTTCGGGGTTTTCGACAATATTGATGAGGTCATCTTCGTTCGCTTAGTGATTGCTTGCGGCCCCTCTGTATCTCTAAATAATCCATATCCAAACAGAAAAGTCAACAATATAATAATCAGCAATAGCAACTCTCGCCTTTTAAAATGCATTCTTCTTGAGAAGCTGAAAATAAAGAACATCGTTCTGTGACAATTACTAAAAAAACTTTTTTTAGAAACATTGAAATGAACACCTTAAGAAGTATTTGCTGATTCGACACAAACGTACTGGGGACATCGTACATGATTCTGTGGATATATGAGACAAATTGGAACCGATAGAGGAGTAAAAAATATTCTAACCTATTTTCATTAATGTGCTCCATAAAATAAATTAAATTTCAAATTGTGGGTGGTTGAAATGAAATGAAAAGTCTACCAAGTAGATAACTTTGCACACCCTCAAATGTTGTTGTTCGCACATGGAAGTTTGATTTTAGATTAGTTGAGTATTCTGACTATCGAGAAAAGTGCAACACTTGTCAAATGTACCCTCACTCGTGCACGCATATGTTTGCTTATTAAAGAACCTAAGATACTGATGGTCCAAGTCATTAATAGATCTATTATTTATCACATCTCATTATATTTATTTTACAGGGTGAGTAAAAAAACGTTATTTACCTTTTGTGGGATATCTATTATAAGTTACAATAAAATGCAACAACAGGCGGTTATGAACATTGAAAAAGCTGCTCCTCACAAGCTGTGGTTACAACAGCGACTCAAACTGAGCACCTTCCTGCTGAATGCAAAGAGAGCATCGTCGAACAAATGAGTCATAGGCCTTCATGCAGGCGTTAGATGTGAAAGAAGTAATTTCCTCTCGAATGCAGGCTGTCAGTTCTCTCGTATTTCTTGGCAGTCGCGCATACACTCGGTCTCTTAACGCTCCCCACAGGAAGAAGTCGCAAACAGTAAGGTCTGGAGAACGGGGTGGCCACTCAACTGGTCCTCTTCGACCAATCCACCGACCCGTCAGATTTTCGTCGAGGATTCTTCGACTTGCGTTGCTGTAGTGGGGAGGGGCTCCATCCTGTTGATAGAATCTGCTCTGGTTTTCATTTCGTCGCAAGAAGGGAATAACATGCTGTTTCAGAACATTGCAGTACCGATCGCTGTTCATCGTTAGTTCACTGATGTCGTAACTCAGCACTACAGTATGGTCTATCATGGCCCATACAGTGACAGATCTCCGGTCATGAAGCTTTTCGACGAAAGCTTTAGGGTTCTCAGTGCTCCAGTAGTGCAGATTGTGCTTATTTACAGTTCCATTCACATGAAAGACAGCTTCGTCGGAAAAAACTATTCGGAGATGGAATTGAGGATGCTGAAGTGAGGAATTGAGGATCCATTGACAGAATTCGAGACGTCGGTCGTGATCGTCATCTGAGAGTTCCTGGACGAAGGTTGGCTTATAGGGATGATACTTTTTCTTATGAAGACAGCGAACGACGCTACTTTGCGAGACTCCAAGCGTGTTGATTATGCGACGCGTAGAAACGTTCGGGTCATCTTCAATTATCGGCTTGATGGAGGTAAAGATATCGTCACCTGTAGCCGTCACTGGACGACCACTTCCATTTTCACGCTTATTCATATCCCCATACGTAAGGAATTTCTTCATCCAACGATGGACTGTCGGTGGAGGCGGGGCTTCCTCATGAAATTCATCCATGTATTTTCTCCTTGCTTCGGACACATTGTTGAATGTAACCGCCCATGCAACAAGCCTTGCCTTCCTTTCCATCATAGTTTGGCATGAATGAAGCACTAAATGAATACTTGTACATACACTTGTATAAACTATGTACAGAAGCCATTCGTTCGATGATATGAATTCGAATTTTTTGAACTTAGAGCATTGATTTGGTGCTTGGATATGGAAAATAAAACCATAGAAATTCAATCAGTCAACTTGAGAAAGAAATCAGAATGACAACTCAGATAGATTTTTCACAAACTTCAAATAACGTTTTTTTTGACTCACCCTGTATATTCATTAAATACTTGAAGAAAGGATTCTAGCAAGCGAAGGGAGTTCACTTTCATAGCAAAATTATGGAATATTTGCGTTTATTTTACTTTTACAAGTGAAAATATATATTTATAATGACAATAATTAAGCGGCTATCTGTCCACTTGGAAATCATTTGCTCCACGATAGCATCACATAAAAGTGATAAACAAAGTTGAAGGAAATTTGCGCTACAAAGGCGGTGAACTGCAAATTAAACAAGAGATATGATCTTTGACTACTTCTACATGCAGAGGAGAATATTCTTGAATTAGAAAGTTCGCAGACCATAAGGGAAAAGAATTTGAACGATGAAAAGTTGAGGAGAAGTGTAAGGAGGTAGACATTGAGACAATAAATGATGCAATGTGACAAAATGCACACCGACAGGCTTTCTGTATTAGCATATTAAATGTATTTAAATAATTGTTTGAATATTTGTATCTTGTATTTCATATTTTTTATAAAATTGCATTTGTTATTGTGCACCTGGATTTCTGAATTTCTAAATTGCAGCAGTTATATTTGTATTTGTTTGACCAATATTTATAATATATATAATATCTATAATTTATATAAAATATTTCGCAAAATATTTCGCTTGTATGATATATATATATATATATATATATATATATATATATATATATATTGGCAAAATACATTTCGTAATTATCAGCAATACATTTTTCCATCATCCGATCTACATCATCAGGAAAAAGAGAACCACAACCTACATGCATGTGGAAACTGCAGCTCCAAATTTGCTTTACATTGGTTTTAGTTCTATACCTAATGATGTCAACTGATTGATGGAAAAATATTCTTGATAATTTCAAAAAAATATTTTGGCACTAGGTCTTTCAACCCAAAAAAATGTCAGGCATTGACCAGAGTATTTTTTAAATCATCCAGAAAAGTCAATAGTGCACCTGTCTATGTCTTGCACTAAGTTTCCAACAGTGATCATTGTAGAATCAGCTGCAAACAATCGATGACTTCGTGAAGCCTCGCTGAACTGCCAATACGAGCTTAAATTCTTCTGAATAATCGAATCTTAAATGACTTACTGATGAAGGAACAAATTGAGCGGCGGAGATGCAGCTAAAACATTGCCGACAAGATTTATAATGCATAAAATGACTTACCAATTAGTAAATCAGACATAATCTTCACCAATGATATTGCATTCGACATGACTACTTGCTGTTTTGGAGGTGACATAACATCCCTTGTAAATGAAAAGTATTTATGGTCTTACACCAAATCCAAAAACAGCATTCAAATTTGACGTAATATATCGTACTGCATTTAAATCACGTATAAATGATTACGAACTCCATGCAATATAGTACGGTTGGTAAATTCTTGTGGAAGTGGTGTGATGTATGGACAACAGGGTTGGATCATAATGCCAGTCGCCGGTTATTCTAATTAGTCCAGTGTCGACAACTGACGGCATTCATTCTAGAATTAATTGTCTGGTCAATAAAAATACAATTGCAACATTGCAGGAGTATGATAACACATTTTTTATGACGCAAACATGGTGAGCCGTTTCTTGGAAATTATTATTCAGATCATTGTTCAAAGCGTCTGACAGAACCGTGCAATGCTATTGAAAGTTGGCAATGATAAAGAGGTTTAGGTACTTGGAATGACCGCTACAGCAAAAAAATCTTTAATTTCTATTGTTTTTCGTTTTGTAGGGAATAATGTTCGAAGACACAGTTATTTGGGAACTACTTGCACTGAAAGGCCAAATGACATAATAAAAGACAACGATCATGGAAAGATGCAAATGGGTCCATATTACTATTCAGATTCAAGAAATGACACATAAATTTAGGAAATTGAATTAATACCTTGAAATTTCAGACAAGAAGCACAACAAGATCTCACCTTTTCCATGAAGCCTTTGCATTATAGAGTATTTCATGAAATTTCCTTGATAATCAGCTTATTTTCGGCTAAATTAAGACAGCTTTTAGTAAATTTCCAGAATTTTGATATCCAATCAATTTCATACTACTTATATATTGTGTTCACATCAATAGTATGAAAACACGGGAATAATATGCAAAAAATTGGCTTTTAAAAATTGATCAAATATTTTTTAGAGCGCACGAACTGAACTCCAAAAAACTGAATCTTTCGATATAATAATTTTCACTGCATGCCTACTTTTTAGAGTCGACACTCTACTTATTATGCTTACTATATGCTTACTATATGGAACATATAACATTGGACCAAAATAATATATGGACCATAACTTACAAAGATTTAAAGTTTTAAACCTTGATACTTTTTACATGATAATTTTTGATACCTTTGAGTAAATGATGCCTGATGTTTCGTAGCCTTGAGACTGAATTTGATGTTGGCTAACTATTTGTAATGAAAAATGATGCAAGAGCTGTAACAGCTCGTGAGTGTGATATTCATGACACAAGAATGCGGGAATTCCACCTCAACAGAAGTTGGACATGGAAAAGCTGGCACGGATTTACCGCATGCAGTCGATAAAACTGTTTTGCGTGGGCCATACTGCTGCTTGGAAATCACTAGATGAAGCTAAATATTGTCATTTTAGAGTTGATGTGGGATACACTGTGAACTTAATCCTCCCCTAGTTCGGCAACGTCCACTGATGAATGGGCTTACGACACCCACACAAAGTGCAATGATTCTTGTGGGAGTAATCTACAGCGAATTACACTTCTAACCGCCACAAATTGCAATAGTTTCTAGAGCGCGGGCTCATCTTGTAGAGAAAAATTAATCATGTGTACGTTTAATCGTAAAACAGTTGGATTTTCACGAGCTTTCGACCGCTGTCTGCTGTCTTAATCATGCAAAGTGAATTTTGCGTGTACAAATTGGACATGCATTCAAAACTGACTACATCTCATCATGTGATATAAAATTACAGGATTGCACTTTAACAGTAGAGGGCATGTTCAAACCAAATGTTGCTATGATACTACTTGTGAAAATAAATGCAGGAGTGTCACAAAGTAATGTCTCCAAGTTGCTACTTATGAATGCAAATAAGTAAGATGAATAAATAGCAATAAAAGGTATGAGTCAATGAATAACAAAGTTATTGCAAAATTCACTTTGTATGATTAAGACAGCAGACAGCAGTCGAAAGCTCGCGAAAATCCAATTGTTTTACGATTACAAGTGGTGTTTTTCGAAAATATATTTACCTGAATTATGAGCATCCTACTTGGAAATAGTATATTTGGCTATATAAAACTTTCTTAGGTGCCTGGTGTGTGGTAAACCAATGATTGATAGAGATTTGTATAAGTTAGGACACTGGTTTTCATACTTTTCATCAATAGGAGAAGTGTTCTTTGCAAGTTCTTTCTTGTGAATATGCTTAGAAATTCAAGCATCTCTACCAAAAATACGTTTCCGCACACAAACATTCCAATGATTCCAATGTAAGTGTATGCAAATTGATGGTGAATTGCCTATGGTGAGGGATAAATCTTTGTGTATTTCTACCAATAACATCCATTTTATAATTACTTCGATATGAAAGGACGTAACACAGAAAACATAGCTGGTATTGGTGAGAGCCATTTGGAAGATAAATGCAGTCAGTGAGTTAGCTAGCTATGACGCTTCATTTTGCTACGATCCATGCTGTGATCTGATTCTGCGATTTCATTGGAGTAAACGTGTTTGTATATTTCGAAAAGACTCATAACTTCAAGAGAAAAGTTCACGGTGTTACACTAACTAGATTTTCCTAGATTTTTGATATGTTGATAAGGGAATTTTTTCCTCTCCCAAGATGAGCCCACTCTTGAAACTATTGCAGTTTGTGGTGGGTTGAAATACGAGGTCTGTCTAAAAAGTATCCGACCATGATATCTAACTTTTAGTGCTATGAATTTAGAATGACGAAAAACTTCTCAAATATGTTTTTAAACTTGCTTTACTTGAATTCAAGGTCAAATGGCGATTTCTATTCTTCATATCCGATCACGAGGCATTTCACGTGATAATTTTACTTTCGGTGAATTTCGATTTCTTCATTTCAATCAGTGATGGCAGAACGGTTAGAACAGCGCTACTGTATCAAATTTTGACAAAAGTTGGGTGAAACTCAAGCGGAAACAATTCGAAAAATACAACAGGCTTTTCCTGATGAATCCATGAGCATCACACAGATAAAATAATGATATAACAGGTTCAAGGAAGGTCGAACATCTGCGGAGAGTGACTTCCGATCTGGACGGCCATTGACGTGTCGCAATGAAATTGTCATCAACAACATTAATGAACTCATAATAGACGATCGCCGTTTGACAGTGCGGGAAATCGGTGACGAATTGAACATCAGCAAAGGCTCTGCCCATGATTTGGGCATGCACCGAGTGGCTGCAAAATTTGTGCCAAGACTGCTTTCTGAAGAGCAGCGGTGTGTGCGCAAAGAAACCGCTGAAGATTTGCTCCAAACTTGTGACACAATCCCTGACTACCTGGATACCATCATTACCGGCGATGAGACATGGGTATACGGATATGACCCGGAGACCAAAGCACAATCGTCTCAGTGGAAACGCCCATCATCACCGAGACCGACGAAAGCACGCCAGGTGCGTAGCAAAACGAAGGTCATGTTGACGGTCTTCTTCGACTGCAAGGGAATTGTACATCACGAATTTGCACCAGAAAATCAGACAGTGACGAAAGAGTACTACAGAGAAGTTCTACGACGTCTTCGAGAAGCAGTTCGACGCAAGAGGCGGGATTTGTGGGAGTCAAAAAATTGCCGTTTGCACCATGACAATGTACCGGCCCATTCCTCACAGTTGGTTGGAGATTTCTTGGCAAAGCATGGCGTCCCTCTCGTTCGCCAACCTCCTTACTCACCAGACTTGTCCCCCGCTGAGATTATCATAGACAATGTGAGAGATCAACTGCGGGCCATCACCCCCGGGCAACTTTCGGGGGTGCTTTGAAAATTGAAAGGTTCGGTGGTCAAAGTGTGTTGACTCTGATGGGGCTTATTTTGAAGGACTTTGATACTGTTTACTGTATACGTGTATTTTCGGCATTAAATTGTTATGAATGAAATATATAGCGAGCTCAAAATTAAGAAATAACTTTTATTTTCTTCTATAGTCGAAAAGATGAAGGTCGGATACTTTTTATACAGACCTCGTATGTATTGCCTGGACTAATTGACTTATCAACATTCGTAGTAATTCATGCATGTTACTTAGACAGAGAGACGTTGTAGTGCAGTTTGAAAGGGTTTCGGTAGAAGAGACCGGCAGACAAAATGCGCATTATATCCAATATTTGTAGCAAAACATTTCCTTGAAACACGCAAATATCACATAATTATGTTATTGCAATTATTGAAGTTATTAACATTGTGACCTAAAACATTACCAACTGCAACAATTTACTGATGCTTTATCGACCAAAAACGTAAAATGAAATTTCAGATATTTCTTTTCATAATTCAATTCAATAACTCATGGAAGGCCTGGTGTAGAGTTATGAAAATATATTTCAAGGCTCAGGTCTGGTCAGACCGGTCTTGAACAACATGCAGAATTTGGCCTCTCAAAAAGTAATCACTTGAATTGAATGACGAATTTTATTATAAAAGGATTGTGTTTTCACAGAACTTCAAGGCCTTTGCACAATAATGGGTTGTAAAATAATTGCAAAACTTTAAAAAAAACGCAGCAGTCATTCACGTGAGAAAAGAATCTTTAGCAGCGACTTTGAATAGCCTTAGAGTTCCTTGAGAGGTGGCGGAAGATGGAAGGTTGTTCCACACTTGTGACGCTTTTAAGGATAAGAGCCTATCTGCGACCAATATTAGACGTGTTCTTGGCACAACAAGCGAGTTCGTAGAAGTGGATCTGAGGCGAGAGCGATGTGCAAGTGAGCTGATAGTCCGGGAGCTAGCGTGAAGTTGTGCAGGGAACGAGGTAGTACATAAAACTTTCACATAGCATAGTACACCTCTAACCTACTGCAAAACTTCGCGTCTGCCGGATCAGATCATTTGCTTTTGAGAAATAAAAACAATAACAAAATCCTATGTATTTCCAGTGGTGAAATTTTGACATTTGAGGTGTTGACTCAATTTTTTCGAATTTTTGCTCAAAAAAGTTACACAAATTGGTATTTTGTTGAACTGGTTATTCTAGAAATCATCTACAGATCATGATCTTTCAAATGAGCTATCATTCAGTGACAGAGGATGAAGTAAAGTATACAAACAGACACTTTTCGTTGGTGTAACTGCAAATTTTAACATAGAAATTTCAGGAAAATTGTTGATATACTTTAACGAAAAGTGTCTGTTTGTACACTTTTCAATGCTGGTGTGACATGAGCGTGTCGAGGGAGACCGAAAACCAGGCGAGCTGAGGCATTTTTCATCGCTTGAAGGCGGGCAATTCTGTAGTCCGGCAGACCACAAGGAACGGAAATGCAGTACTCAAGCATTGGGAGAAAACGAGCGAAGTCACAAGATGAATTGTCAGAGAGCGCGTTATAGAGCGACGAATGGATTTAATTTGTCGAAGAATTCTGAAGCATGATGATGTAGTTGTGGAAAGATGGGATGCGAATGAAAAAGTGGAATCAATGATGACACCAAGACAGCGAATAGACCTGTATATATAGTATACCTCTATACCTGTACATAGAGGTATATATTTGGTACCTCTATAGGTAGTATTAAACTTGTTAGACATGAAAATGAGTGGAAATTTACTATCAGGTATCTCATCGTAAACTAAGCTGATTATCGAGGAAATTTAATGGAATTCAACGGAATTTAAGATGAATATGAAGGAAATTTCATGAACTACATGCAAGTCGTCATGAAAATGTTGAGATATTATGTGCTTCTTGGTTGAAATTTCTGGTTTTTAGATCAATTTTCATCGGCATGATTTTATGATTCCCGTGATTCATGCTTTATTGCATGGATCTGAATAGTACTGTGGACCCAATTATTGCCAATTTTAAAGTTAATTATGATAATTGTCGTTGATTATGATATTTTGCTCATTCAGTGGTTGTAATTGTTCGTGATATGATTACGCTTAAGAAAATTGTCTTAGTAATGTGAATGAGCAGTAAAAAAGCAATAGTAACCATCCAGTCGTTTACTTGGCAAACTGCATCATCTCTCCAAGGATGACATGAAATGTAGAATTTGTAAAATTTCATTATCCCTTCTGTATTGCAATCATGATCAGTTAAATACGTGCAAATTTCTCTAAAAGTGTAAAAATTTGCATATTTCACATGTGGTCCTGGATCTCAACTCAAGTTCATTTAATAATATCCTAACTGTACACACATCGCGGATTTCATTAATCAAGTCAAGTCAAGTAGGTGTTTATTTCTCTTCAAAATGGAAATCATAAGACGTACAAATCATAAAGATGCAGAAACGACATCATCGATGTAAACAAATATTCGGGTTATATAAAATAACGAAAGAGTATGGGTAAGAAGATAAAATGTCATTTAATTAAGTCATGTCATTTACAAGTAATGATACGTATGGCACAAAGGCTGCTTGCCTCTTCTCCGTTCTACAGAACGGAATACTAAATTTACCACTCCGTGACAATTTATTAGGAATAACATTCTTTAGTACATGATTTTCATCATAAAATGCTTCCAAAAAGAGCTTAGTGCTAAGTCTTTGTCGCCGAGCACTCAATGTTGAATCATCACAGTTAAAAGACCTCATTTCATCGAAATAGATTATTCGATGGTCTCTTCGATCTACTCGCAGTAACTTGTTCCTCAGTGTCGAATTTAAGCCGACAAAAACCTGGGACGCATATTCCAAAAGTGATCTTATTACAGTGATATAAACAGTATGTAGTTCACTTCTATTCATGATAGTTCTTAGCGTGCGAAGGATGAGCATTCTTTTATTTGCTTTTGAAATCACCTCATGAATATGTTGGTCCCATTTCAAATCAGCAGACAAGGAAAGTCCCAAAATTTTGAGTTGATTCACCTTTGGAAAATTGACTTTACACTCGAAATTATGATTTTTCTTTCCACAAAACATGTACCGTGACTTCGCAGGGTTTATCGCAAGGTGGTTTCTGTCACACCAGTTTTCCATATTCGCAATTTCTGAGAGAATTTCAAATCGAAACTGATTGAAGTCTCCTGATACCGGAATCACCATAGTGACATCATCAGCGTATTTGACCATCGTGGTATTACTTTCTTTTTTGATAAGATCTTCAATATAAACACTAAACAAAAAGGGGCCAAGTATTGAACCCTGAGGAACACCAGATAAGATGGGGAAGGAAAATGATACAGTTTCACCAATTTTGACACGACTTTGACGATCTTTTAAATAATGCATTAGTCATATCAAGAAGCCTGCAGGAAAATTGCAATTTTTTAACTTTTCGATAGGTAGTACGCAATGCTCAGCTGTTACTCTGCTTAATATACTTACTGCATGCTCGACACTCTACCTACTATATACTTATGTACACCATACTTGCGACAACTTTCTTACCTCGATTTCGTTGACAAGAAAATAACTGGCAAAAGATGCGCACTCTTGTAGCCACAATGCGAAAGAATCGGCGCGAACCGCCGCCAGAAATTCTTCAGAGACAATTTTGAATGCGTCTTCGTTTTTGAAAGTCGTCGAATGAATAGCCCTAACCTCATATTAGTATAACACTGGTAGACATTCTTGCTTGCAAGTCCTTCAAGATGAGCTGCTGAGATCACAGAATTAAATATTTTGTTTATCTGCTTCGGTCTGCTAGAAGTGTGATACATACGAAATTGCCAGCACATCGAGGAACCTATTAAGTGGGCAAAAAGGAATTCCCTATACCTTACAGAGATAGGAAAAAAGTCGTGCGTCACTTGCGGATCAATGTGAGTTCCAGCAAAGTGCTTCGATTGCCACAATTCCTTCAGATTCGAAGAATTCAGATCATTGCGCACAAGTTTTCTCCATAATGTTGGCCCTTCCGATCATCATAAAAAAAGTAGCAGGCGTATGAAAATTAGTTCACTTGATGATTTCACTATCGTCTTCTCACCATTCCTTACTGCATAGTGCATACACTGAATCGAATGTTAGCCAGATGATGTGTGTTTTGGTGTGTGCGAAGTGATCTCACAGCACGCATCTCTCACTGGCTCTGGTGTCCTCTGCTGACAGCATATTGCTTGCCATTTCCAATAGCAAGCGATACACGAATAATCCATTCGAGAAGGAGCAAGTTGTCTAATTCTGTGATGTGCCATTTCGATATTAAGGCTACATATAACCCTTCCTTTCTAGGAAACCGAAGCACGCGCAGATGAATCTAATTATGTGCTGAGATACTTTAAGAATGAAACAAAGTGAAGCCCGTATACTTACCGAAATTCTAGGTAACGAGCACGTTGGATGAATTTTAATATTTTGAATTTCTGTTTTATGGTTGATTATATTCAACAACACTAACACTGCCTCACAATCGTAATTATAAATTGCAAGACCTGCAAGACTCCAACCATCGCAATTTCGACTTGCAAGATTGACAATTTATGTTGAATTATTTTTATCAAATTTTCTTGAAATTTGCATTCAAGCTGTTAAGACCCGTGACATCTTTGTCTACCGTAAATTCTTTCATAATTTCACCATCTTCTGCTACCAAGCTCGAAAAAGAAGAAACTACAAACAGACTCTTAATTTCGTAGTAACCTGTTGGGCTTCATCGAAAACTAATCAAGTTTATTCGACAATTTTTTGTCGCTTTGCTTGTTTTTATGATCAGTTCAGTAATCATTTGCTAATGTTAAAAATAAGATATTAATTTTAGTACTAAGTACAAAAACTAGTGCGATATGATCTATTAACCCAATTTTAGATATTCGCATAGAGTGGATATTCGTTTACAGGTGTTTGTCATCAACCTTGATGAACAGCAAATGAACACGCGTTAATGGATTGATCGATTGTTACGGTGCTCTGCTAGCTTTTTATTCGAAGCAAGCGCAATGCAACGCAATGATATTCAGTTGAACATCGATGGATTGGAATGTCAATTTGTCCCATATAGTTTGTTTTGCAGCCGTCTTGTGATGAGCTTTAAAGATTTCGATCTTATGTTAATTCATACAATAACTGAATTTGAGTAAAAATTGAATCGGAATTGCTACCCTTAGCTGACAGACTCAATAATTGTCCTTTTCTGTGGAATGGTTAAAAGCAAATCAGGTAAGTGATTTTTTGGTGAGCATTTATTCACAACATACGGTAGCGTTGATCTTTCTCTATCTGATGTTTCACAGATCTTCTAGTAGGCCTAAAACAGACATTATTTTTTATTCTTCGATTTCTAAGATTTGATGGAAAATACATAGGTGGTGCGAAAAATGTCTTGACCAGAGATCTGATTTACAAGATTTTGTAGCGAGTGAAGATTTATTGATGTTATCTTCATTTTATTGATGAACAATTGATTTCAATCACATGACCGTGATTATCTTCAGGTTTATGCTTAATATTAAAAAATATTAAACCGATAATTACTGTAGCGTAGCGTTTGAAACTAATTGTTCATAAGTAAAATGACAACAACACCAATGAATCTTGACTCCTCCAAACTCGAAAAAAAGAAAATAAATTAATGAAAATGTTTTGCAATCTTTCTTAAATTGGCAACTAAATATTTTTCTTTACACCATTTTTTCATCAAAATGTTAAATTGTTTGACAGTGCAGTCTACAAATCTATCATGCAAACTGTTAATTAAAGTATGAATAATGAAAATAAGCTATCTTGACAATAGACACTTATCTGAGTAGACACTACACGCTCTACACATGTATATACCTACTCTATATCGTTGTTTCATCATTTAATGAAATTTATTTCATTTTGCTTGGTTATTGGTAGCCGCTAAGTTCGTAATGCTCGCGAAATCAAGAAATCTTATCAGTAATTTTATTTGCGCTATTCTCAAAATTCTATCGAATTCAGTGCTGCCAACAAATGTTTTCATGATTAGTAGGCCTACAGCTTTCATAAATGATGATACTGTAACTAGCCACCTTCTGTAAACTTCTGCAGTTACCATGATCTAGGTAATGCTCGCGACATAGTTTGTCACTGACACATTTTTCAATGTATTTTGAACTACACTGTAAATCGCTCAATACCAATCACATACGAAGGATGCATACCAAAATATTTTTTTGGTATATTTCTGTATGATCTTGGTATATATTTGTATGCTTTTCGCATGTTATTTCAAGTGTGGTATGCTTTACATACTAAAGCCATACCAGCACAATGTTAAAAGAAAGCATCAATCATGTCCAAAGTATGTTGATTTAAGGCTTTTTGTCAATAAAGATCACACTAATGCTACTACTGCTTTGTAAGTAGTGAGATAATGACATTTTATAGTCAAACTAACAATACTGAATTCGATTTTAATTCTTGTAAGTCCGAGGCATTTCATAAATAATCAATAAGTATTTGACCATCAACAATTATGCATTATGTAATTTTGGAACTAAGCATATTATCAATCCATAATAAAGACACATTATAATTCATGAACGCAAAAATAGTTATGTTTGAGATATATAAGTCAACATGGTTGCTGAAAAGTTATCGTTTTATTGAAATGATGTTTATCAATTTAGTTCAAGGAAATGAGCTAATTATGAGTCTTGTGAATGCTATAAGACAAGTTGCAAAGATGACATGCGGCTTTAGTTCCACAACAAATCGAATCTAGTTAAATACCACACTTTCACAAAGAAATATTCACGGCTGGTATTACCGGAAAAAAGTTATTTGTAAGTAGTATGTAGTATAACATATTTTTTGCCATATGACATAAAGCTATTCATACGAAAGACATACGAAACACATACCAATTTGCATCGGGTCTCGTATATAAAACATACCAAGAATTCGTATTTCAACGTAAAACAGCCAATCACAGTTAGCATAGTTCGTATCGTTTACATACCAATCACACACGAAAGTAAATAGCCATTCGTATGAAAAACATACCAGATTTCTTTATATATACCAGAATCTCGTATCAAATGTTGGTTTCAAAGTGTATGTAAACTTGGTATGTGTTTGTATGTAATTTTCGTATCCAGCGATTTACAGTGTAAGTGCCAAATAATGAGTATTCGCATTGATTTCAACAATGTTACATGATGAAACCCTATATTGTAAAACTCTATTTCATTTAAAGCTGATCAAAAGTCAGTGCTCCGAAAGCTATACAGAATTCCAAGTAGCTATCATGTTTTCAAGATCAAGAATCTAACTACATATGAATGAACAAAAGCATATCAAAATTGAAGTTATGACCACTGAAATATCATTTTTGAATACAATTTTCATAAATTGATTTTATCGGCAACAATAATTAGATATTGAGACAGCTTTTAAAGAAGAAATGCAGAGACCTTTGAAAGAGGATATGCGTCTTCAGGAGATAAAAGCAATAGATTTTATGATCACCTTGACTTTGTCTTACTTTCTTCCATAATTAATCAAATACAGATTTCAAACATATCGCCAAAAATGTGATCAAACTTGCAATGAACAGTTTCATAATAAATTAAACGATTTCTTTGATCAGGTATGTAGCAACACAGCGTAGACTTAGAGCTTGCTCATCGTTCGTCTATCATGTCCGTTCTCTATTCTTTTACCGTGGTGCCAACAAGAATTGGAATGTGCCACATTTAAATGTCTCTTGTATATTTCGATGGTAGATAGAAATTTAACTGGCCAAGTCCACAGCTCCACTTCGGTAGTGGACCTGGTAAATTTTTACCGTTTCAGATAATGTTTCGTATGGTGTTCAAAATAAAACCACAGTGTTTAGGAAAGAGAAAGTTTATCCCGAGCTTTCACTCATCATACCGCGATCTAATCATGGGAATGAAAATTTGAGGGGACAAGAAACTGTTACATGGATGATACAATAGAGATGATTCACTACACATGTGAAGGCAAGGTTGGACTCTTATCGCAATGCACGCATTGACCGATACCACGAACAACCAGTTGGGCCACGTGTCTATTGACATGAGTCAGGCCACGATTTAGATTGACCGTCTGTTCCTGATAAAATCTAGCAAACGAACTTTCTACAACTTTTCTAGTATGGACATCATTACATTTAAAAATTATTCTAGAATCATCATAATTAAAAGAATGATCACAATTGATGGATTGAACATGCCATCATTCAAATTGTGATTCTTCAAATCCCTTTTGTGTTCACTCACTCTAGTGGTTAATGAACGACCAGTTTCACCTAAATAAAAATAGTCACAATTATTACAATTGATGCGATAAACACCAGCGTTGCATTGTTTGCTTGGAGCATTTGACATCAAAACAGATCTTAATTTGTTCGGGTAAGAAAGAGTGAACACAACAGGGATTTGAAGAATCACAATTTGAATGATGGCATGTTCAATCCATCAATTGTGATCATTCTTTTAATTATGATGATTCTAGAATAATTTTTAAATGTAATGATGTCCATACTAGAAAAGTTGTAGGAAGTTCGTTTGCTAGATTTTATCAGGAACAGACGGTCAATCTAAATCGTGGCCTGACTCATGTCAATAGACACGTGGCCCAACTGGTTGTTCGTGGTGTCGGTCAATGCGTGCATTGCGTTAAGAGTCCAACCTTGCCTTCACATGTGTAGTGAATCATCTCTATTGTATCATCCATGTAACAGTTTCTTGTCCCCTCAAATTTTCATTCCCATGATTAGATCGCGGTATGATGAGTGAAAGCTCGGGATAAACTTTCTCTTTCCTAAACACTGTGGTTTTATTTTGAAATCTGACTACGGGTGTTGTTACCTCTGAAACAATCAATGTCGTATGGTGGCTTCATAAGACCGATCGTTCTTAATTAGTGCACTCTTGTTATGGTTAACATAATCAGCAAAAGCTGCTTATGAGACTTTATGGGATGTGCTCTGAAATCTTAGCACTGTTGCAAAAACTGTGATATTCTTCCTATTCATATTTAGCGCTTGCAGCTTATTCTGTTGAGAGCGGGACTAGCCTATACTGAAGAAAATTTGACACTTCTTCCATTCAACATGAATTCAAATGCATAGATATTTATTTAATTGACAATTGATTGACTATGGCTATCAGGCACCTGATAAACGAAGCATAACATGAGCATATACCGCATAATCAAACGCATGGGTTCGAAAATGGCACAAGTCATTTTCTGTTAGCACAAGCCCATTCAAGCAGGGTTAGTTTATGTTTGGGGTGGTTTGTCCACCCCATTACAAATTTATTCGTGGATTATCAGAAGACTATTAAGTATTGGTGAATGATATTCCATCACTTTACTACATAATTAGCATTGACTACTGTGCATAATTTGGATCACTCAAAAGTAGGCCATATTTTTTTAATGACACAAACATTGGTAACTTACAGATGGGGTGTATTTTCCACCCCATATGCATTAACATGTATACGCATTCATAAAAGGCGATAACTGATGTCGAAATAGCCAAGTATTGTCCACTTATGAAATGAATACTATCTAAAATAATCATTCTAAGTAATCATACAGACAAGTACATGCAAGAATAATAATGAGTTCACGTGGGTTAGCATAACTCAACGGCTTCGAGTGGACAAGTAGACATACACCATAGTAACTTCTCTTTGATACACTTTCACTGACTGTGCACTCTCACGCTGCACGAGTGGATATACAGTCACCAACATTGATTGAAACCGAACAGTGTATGCATTATCCTATTACGCGCACAGAATTAAATATTTTGTTTATTATGGAAACCGAAGCGCGCGCAGATGAATCTAATTCTGTGATTACGCGTGACGACTCGAATGGATTTGATTGGACAATTCCCATCTAATCGTTGGGTGATAAGGTGGGAACAAGAGATGAGACGTAAGAAATGACTGAACGAACGCGCCGTGCTGCTGCCGTTGCAGCAGTGAGATAACTGTTTCAATACGTTGATGAAGAAATTGAGCTTGAAGACATCCTGCAAAATAATGACTGTTGGAGCAATTGAAGACGAAAGTGACGTTGATGATGCAGATGAAGATCAAGATCATGATAGCCAGTTAGATGAGGCTACAGATGATATTCTGGAAGAGCAATATTTGCATGATATGTCTCCTGATTCGAGCGATTCTGAAAATTCAGAGTAGTTAAGCATATTCCACTATCCAATGTCAAACTCTGCATAAGGAATATATATATATATTTTGCAGATCGATAATGATCTCGTGGGATCTTCTGACAAAGTATGGGAAGAAATACCAGTCGGACCGAGAGAAGGACGATTGCCAAGGAGAAATATCTGCAAGTCTACCCCTGGAGTAAGGCCTAGAGTGCACCCATCTTCCGCAAAAGATAGCTTCCTTCTTTTCTTTGACGAGATTATTGATGAGTCTGTACGTTACAGTAACCTTGAAGCTCGTAGAGTACGGTACTCGCATCATACAGTGTAGATTCTACCATTACAAAAACTTGGAAAAAAATAAATCGAGAGGAAATGGAGGCGTTCATAGGAATTCACATCATTTGCGGAGGGTTGAAAGCTAATTTTAGAAATACCATTTCATTGTGGTCGACTCATGATGGCCCTCCAGTTTGCAGAGCGACTATGAGCAGGGAACGATTTCTCGCAATCAAACGATTCTTTAGAGTTGACGATAGGACCCGAAGAGATCCTATTGATACTTTGAGTCCAGTAAGACAAGTTTGGAGAATGTTGAATGAAAGATTATCTCAATTTTACTGTCCTAAGCCCATGTTAACAATTGATGAGCAGCTCCTAGAGTAGCCTATACCACGGTCGTGTTGGCTTTAGGCAATATATTGCCTCAAAGCCAGGCAAGTATGGTATCAAAATAATATGGTTGTGTGAAGCTATGATACTGGTTACATTCTGCACGGAATACCTTATATAGGAGAACGTAGCTTGTCACCTGAGGACAAAAAGGATATGCCAATTACAGAGGCGTTCACTATGACTATTTTGAAGCCTTATCTCGATAAAGGTTTTAACGTGACTTGTGATAATTGGTTCAGCAGTTGCGATTTGGCTGAAAAGTTATGCGATAGAAATACTACTCTGATTGGTACAATTCGATCTAATAGGAAGGGTATACCACCGAAGGCAAAAGATCTCACTGATAGGGAAAAGAAATCGGCAAAATATTTCAAGTCCGGCAATATCCTTCTGGTCTCCTATTGGGACAAGAAGAAAGCTCCGGTGCTTCTGATATCTACTATGCATACTGATGCAAGAAACAACGAGAGTGGACTTCCAGAAATTGTTGAGGATTACAACATAACCAAATCAGGTGTTGATAGGACAGACCATATGATCAGACTGTCTACGTGCAAAAGAAAATGCCGACGATGGCCTTATACATTTTTTTGTAACATGATTGATGTTGCACTTTTGAATGCATGCATTATTGCAAAAGTCACATCTCTTGGAATAGGCCTAACTAATTCTTCTCCAGCTTCCTTTCGTTCTGACTTTATATTGAAGTGTGGTTATGAGCTAGTCGATCCTCTCATAAAACATCGGATGATGACAAAATCTTTGAATGCTCAAATCTCGATAGCTTTCAAACTTTTGGGTTATCAGACTGGTCCTGCGATTGAAAGACCTAGCAGAGGGACAAAGAGACCAAAACAAAAGCGGTGCAAGTTGTGTCCTAGAAATGATGACTTTAAGACTTCACGGACATGCTCGTCATGTGGGTCATTTGTTTGCAAAAAGCACTCGTCTGACAAAGTGGAATGTATAATGATTGTTATTCATGAACTCTGATTTCACTTGTCTAATTGTAGCGTTCAATACCAGCTGGATGTATTTTTGAATAGAATTTAAATGTGAATGAATTTTTTTGTTTTCTTTTTAGATTTTTCATGACTATAGATCATTAAACAAGTTTAAATATCAAAGTATTATAAAGCTACTAAAATCAAATATCAAGATTGCCGCACATTCATTTATATTATCAAAATGTAGGATGCAGCTACCGATTACAGCTTGCATATGTTAGGCCTACATGTAAAATGATATTCAAATGATTTCAAATGATCAGACCTGTTTAGAAATTAATTCACAAATAGGGGCCTATAGCTGTAACCACATTTGTGAAATAAGCTTACATAAAGCGATCACAGAAAAAGTCTCATAGGTGTTTTGATAGAAAAACAGTAAGGGGTGGATAATCCACCCCAAATATAAACTAACGATCTTCAAAATTCACGTAAGAGAACGGCTAAGCAACGCTCGCGACAGCCTTTTGACACTGTCTCTAAGCTAGCAGGAAGATTAAGCGATATATCTAATATTGCGAGGAGTTCATACCGCTACATGATTGATACATGAGGGTGATGTTTGCTTTCTATGGTCTGTCATAGGGTGGGTAGGCCTATTTGACTTGATGCAACAAAATCGTAACGCTCGTCAGTTCAAACAGTTGCATAGAGATTACAAATTTTTTGAATATCATTGAACACTAAGCCTAATTTCCACTTGGACTTCCGACATTTATCGATTGAAATTTTCATTACCAGTCAAACATGCATGGGATATTTTACCATTTGAATGATTCCTGAAAAAATGGTCAATTTTATAATGAATTTTGGCAGTAATAGATGCCTTTCTTGAAGCACTCATAAAGATATTTTGGAGGTGTTTAAATGAAACAATCTTTTCAATTCATGAACTTCAAGACGTCTAATTTAATAAAATTGAAACAATTTGTTAATTTCAATAACTTTAGAAAATGGTCGTAAGTGAACGTTTCCCGCGTTTTCGCCTATCAACAAATTATGCATTATAGAAAAGCATGATACACTTATTTTCAAAATATTTTGTATTTCAGACAAGAATTATTGACCTGCAAGAATCACTGCTGAAATACGAATGGATTCCACCAAATCAGTCCAATGAGTGGATCTCTGTTCTGTAGGTCTAGTCTACATCTTTGCATCTTGTTTATGAGGGGTGAGTTGTTTTGAGCATTTTTTGCACATTTTTGCCGCTGTCTCCGAATGTTGTGGTTTTAACAGTTGTATATGCTTTGCTGTTAATCCTCGGAGCATTTCGTGGCAGTATGGCGCTGAACAACAAACAATTTTTATGTATTATGTACAGTAGGTAGAATGAATGAATGATTACTTTATTCGATCCACTTGGTAATTCGCGGTGGAAGCAAACAATTCATAAAATACAGACATATTGCTCAAACATAATGGTATAGAAAAATGTATGCAAAAACTTACATATCGAACATTTGGAAACAATACCATTGTATCTTCCTCGAGTTCATTTAATAAAATCGAAAGTGTATACACATTGGGGATTTAATAAATGGGGAGTTACCACCACTCTACCTAATAGTAGTCTATGTTGACCATAGAGTAGGGATAATTAGGTAGAGTGTCGACTCAAAAAAGTATCTGTATACAGTGAAAATTTTATATGAAAAGATTCAGTTTTTTGCGGAGATCAATTACGTTCCCGTGGTCCAAAAAATTATTTGAGCAGTTTTTAAAAATTCAAAATTTTTGCCAATTTATATATACTATGTATTTTGCCAATGTATACAGAGTGTCCCAGAAGTTACTACCACTTTGAAAAAAATAATATTAATCAATTGTACAATTGTTGCATGCCTTTGCGGACTCTAATCTCTTATGGTCATTTTTGTCGGTGAAAAATGTCCAAAAGAGTCATATTGACTGGCTACTAATACATTTAATCTCATCAATCACTTTTTTATGATTATTATGTATTTGACCGATACTCTAGATTAATGCATGTGTCTTTCAAAATGACTTCATATTATTTTGTTAAATTTCGGAAACTTTTCTCTGATACCATAGATTATAGAAGTAGTTACTTGGAGCCATAGATTTCTAAATTAAGCTATAAACTCGAGGTTAGTAGTAAGAAAACGGCGAACACCAGATAGCGCAAGATGGCCGCCATCCGCTTGACCATCTTCCCAAATCTCAATACCTTCTTCTCCGAATTTTTTTCGCCTACTCCTCACATTTCTCATCCGTATTATTCTTTCCCTACACTCTCACTTATCCCTCCTCCATCTTTCATGCTTCCATCCTCTTATCCCACTCTTTGTTATGATATCCTCCTCATCACCGACTTATTCCCACTCTCCCCCCCCCCCCCCCCCCCCCCCCCCCCCCCCCCCTCCCCCCCCCCCCTTCCCCTCCCCCTCCTCCCCTCCCCCCCTTTCCCCCTCCTCCCCTCCCGACTCTCTCCCCCACTCACCCCCCCCCTGTCCCCTCCTAACTTCTCCTTCCTAACCCCCCCCTCCCTTCCCTCCCCCCCCACCCCCCCGTCCCTCCTTCCCCTCCTTGTTTCCTCACCTCCTTCCCCCCCTCCCCTCCCCCTCTTTGCTCCCCCTCTCACATCCTAATCCCCCCTCTCTCCCCCCTTCCACTACCCCCCTAACCCTCCCTCCTCCCCCTATCCTCTCTCCCCCCTCCCTCACCTCACTCCCCACCCCCCCCCCCCCACCCTGCCACCCCACCTCACCCCTCTCACCCCCCTCCACCCCCCCTCCCCCACATTCCCCCCCCCCCCCCCCGCCCCCCCATCCTCCCAACGCCTCTCCTCCCCCTCATCACCCCACCCACCCACCCCCTCCCCCCTCTCCCCCCCCTCCCCCCCCCCACCCCTCCCCCCCACCCACCCTCCACCCCCCACTCCACCCCTCCCCCCCCCCCCCCCTCACTCCCCCCCCCACCCCCACCCCCTCCACCCCCTCTCCCTCCCCGCCCACCCCCCCCCAAGTCCCCCCTCCCCTCCCCCCCTCCCCCCTCCCTCACCCCCCCCCCCCCCACCCACCACCCCTCCCCTCCCCCTCACCGCCCCCTCCCGCTCCCCTCCCTCCCTCCTACCCCACCCCCCGCCCACCCCTCCCCACCCTTTCCTTCTGCTCCCCTCCCCCTCCCCCCTCCCTCCCACCTCCACTATATCAGCCCCTCCCGTTGTGGGGGGGATGGGGGCGTCCCCCCTCCCTCAACACCCTCCCCTCCCCCCCCCCCCCCACCCCCCCCCCTCCCCCCCCCCTTTCCCTCCTTCCTCGTCCCCCTCCCCCCCCCCCCCCCCCCCTCCCACACCCTCCCCCTCACCCCCCCCCCCCCCTCTTCCCCCTCCCCCCCCCCTCCCCCCCCTCCCCCCGCCCCCCCCACCCTCTCCCACACCCCCCCTCCCCCCTCACCTCCCCTCACCCCCCACTCCCTCACCACCTCCCCCCCCCCCCCCTCCCCTCCCCTCCCGCCCCTTACCCACCCCCCCCAACCCCCCCCCCGCCCCCTCCCTCCCCCCCCCTCCTCTCCCCCTCCCCCTCCCCCCCCTCCATCCCCCACCCCCACTGCCCCCCCCCCCCCACTCCCCCCCCCCCCCCCCCCCCCCCACCCCCTCCCCCCCCCTCCCCCTCCGACCCTTCCACCCCCCTCCCCACCCCTCCTCCCCCACTCCTCCTCCCCTTCCCTTCCCCTTCTCCCCCACCCCCACCCCCCCCTTCCTCGCCCTCCCCCCCCTACGGGACGGGGGGGGGGGGGGGAGGATCTTCACCGATCGTTGGGGGCATCGCTCATTGAAGCCGCGTGGGCGCGGACTCCGCACGCTGCGCCTCGGGGTATACAGAATGGGTTCTAAGAGACTGGGGGTATGTTAGTGTATTATAGTTTAAGCATCGGTATAATATAATACAAAATTCTAGTGAATATTTATTATAAGGGGGGGGGTGGGGGGGGGGGGGGGGACATCGGGGGGGGCCCCCGTTGCGCCGGAGGGCGCTCGGGCGCAACGGGCGCACGGGGACAAGCACTACGCCTCCCACGAGGCGCGGACGCCCGACGGGTCGGGGCCCAGGAGGGGCCGCCATCTGCCCTTCCGGCGACGGCCCCCCGGCCGCCTGCGGGCTTCACCTTCCGCTTGGTTTGGAGCCCCCGAGGACTCACGTCCACGGGCGCCACCACCCTCGGGTCGGCCCCAGCACCCCCCCCCACCCCCCCCACACCCGCTATCCCCCCCCACTTCCCTCCCCCCCCTCCCCCACCACCTCCACCTCCCTCCCGACCCCCCCTCCCTCCTTACCCCTCTACTCCCCAATCCCTCCTCTCACCCATCCATAGCCCACCCTCTTCACCCCCTTCCAAACCCCCGCAACACCCCCCCCCCCCCCACAACTCAGCCCCCCTCCCTCCCCCCCCCACTCCCCGTACAGCCTCCCATCTCTCCCAAAACCTCCCCTCCCCCCCCTTCCCCCTCCCCCCCCTCCCTCCCCCTCTCCCCCCCAACCAAAACTCTCCACCCCCCACCCCTCTCCCTCCACTTTCCACCCTCCCCCCCCTCCCCCCTCCCCTCCATGTCACCTCCCCCCCCAATCTTCCAGCCGCAACTTCCCTTCAAACCCCCCCCATCTCCCAACCCCTCCCGCAAACCCCCTCCCACCCCCCCCCCCTCACTCCCCGCCCCCCCCCCCCCCCTCTCCCCCCCACTCCCCCCCCCCCCACCCCCCCTCCCCCCCCCCCCTCCCCCCCCCGCCCCCCTCC
>CAJQUW010013385.1:0-116976 GCA_907163375.1 Prostheceraeus crozeri
GGTTTGTTTCCCAGTACATGCGCTTCCGTGATACAGTACTATAACCAGATACTAGCAGAATGGAAAAGAACACATGTAGCTCAGTGACATCGGTATGAAACCTATGACCAAGTTTGTCTCGGTGTGCATACAAGATCATCTGATCCACAATGTATTGCATCACTTCCTCGTCAAAAAACAAGTTGTATAAATCAGTCGGAGTCTTTTCGGAGAAGTCAATGCCAATCGGTGGCGTCCAATCGCGTTCAATTGGTGCGAGTCGTTAAATCGCGTTCAATTGGTGTTACTGACGTTTCCGTCCGAAGGTTGGATGAAGATGTCAGCCTCACGAATTTCGTCACTCATTTCTTCTATCATGCTCGCCGCTTCATCCACTGTATATCTGAAAGAAGAGAAGTGACCATCGTCAGGACATGTGACATGACGTCATGATAACTCTGGTGAAATACTTTGACTGACATCCTCACACACACGCGTGAGCATCCGTGGTCTAGTGGCTACAATCGCTATTAGCCAATGGTTACATGGCTCTGAGATCGACTCCTGGTGACGTGGAATATTTTCTTCATTTTGCGTCTTGATTAGCAGATGCAATGCTGTTGCTACTTGCCTACAACCTCACATAAAATTGTATAGATTGACTTTTTCAATACACATACTGTACAGCTTCATGTAGTTTTTATGACTCAGTTGGTATCGGTAGTGTTTTAGAAAGCTTATTCATGTGTTTCAACTAATTGGAGCTAATATGAGACATATCCTGCACCAGATAGACAATGTAATTTAACATTATTCTGTAGATTGAAGAATATATACACTTCTCTAACATCCATAGATACTATAATCTACAAGGGCCCTTTCAGTCCCATGCACTCTCACAGAGCGCAATTTAAATTTAACTCTAAGTTCTATATTTTTCAATCAAACCTAAAACTTTAGAAACCGTATACTAGAAATACACAAAAGTAGAGTATATTTTCTACTTAAAAAACACTGCAAATAACATACCGTCTCTTCCTCATCCTGGAACTCGCCATTTTGAAGAATTTATTCGAAATGAAATCAAGCTTGAAGCTGAAGCCGAGCATCAATTTAATTTTTTTATGCATATAAACAAAATAGTTGTTATCTTGAAATGTCATCTCAATCCTGTATCACTGCACTCATCCCTTTGTGTTTGAAAAAAAATGAAAAAATATTTGCACTCTCCCAGGGTGCATGGGATTTAATGGGATAAGTTCTTCCTTCTTTCTCTCAATTTCATTGCTGCTTAGAGCTAAGGTGACAGTGTTGAGAAAGCCAGGCGGCATTGAAATGTAGAGAAAGAAGGAACCGACTGGGCCTTCGGACTCAATATGCAGCATGTGTTCCAACGATCCCCTATCTATGATCCGCAATCCCCTAGCTGTACATAATATGTAGATCTCCGAAATGTAAACTTCCATTTCTGTGACATTTTTCTATGACATAGAAAGTTCATTTGAATTTTTCATTCATTCCTAAGGAAGAGTGGGAGCTCAACTTGTGATTTCTACTCGAAACCGATCGAATTATATTTACATTGTCCGATTTCAGCGGCGTTTTCATTTATAAATACTTCGAAACATTTGCACAAAATCCGAGAACGAAGCTGTAGCTATGCGGAATCCAAATATGTAATGTGGGATGCAATATCATGATGTCATGATTTCAATTTCATTTTCGTTGATTGACTAATGGAAATATGTATTGAAATTGGATTATCGGTAATAATTACCCTTAAATGAAGAACTGTTAACAGTGGTGAAGCTCCATCGGATTTATTGAATGAGTTCAAGGTTAGTGTTCAAGTGATCAGAGCAGCTGATTTCTTCGATTTTAGATTATATTATTCGAGTCAAAGATTTATATGGTGATCGCTGAATCGAGACGATGGCGCCCGCGCAATTGAAATCGTGTGTCGGTGTGCGCCGTGCAACAATGGATGTCTAGAGGTCGGTCAGTTACCAAACCCGCATAATTATGCCTTCAGTCGAGATGAAAACTGGATACCTTTTTTGTTTCTTTTGAAATAGTACTGAATGATGCTTTGTGGTAATTGCTAGTTGGGACAACATGGACACATAATCTAATCCTAAAATATATCTGAGACAAGCATACATATTCTCTTCTGAAATACACGCACATTTATAGAGAAAAGAAAGCTCTAGTCTTCAACTGTTGGTATAGTGTCCACAATGTTCAGAGATATGTACTTTGTTGTATGTCAAGGTCAGGATATGTCTGGTTGATGCGTCGCAACGTTCCACTGCACTGTTGAAGGTTGCCTGGTCGACCATGACTTATTTACGAAAGTACCTTAATATTCTGAAAGAAACAATAGAAGACAAATTCAATGAAGCAAACGGAAGGAAATTAAGATGCGAGTCCAGAATCACAAAGATTTTGGTCACATACATTGGCTCAATATGCAGAAGCAAAGAACGGGCGTTGGCGCGCTGTAAGCATAGTCTCAATCTCCCTTGAATGCCTCTGTCACAGACATGGATTCTTCTTTCGCTGTTACTCTAGAGGTGTCGCGATTTTATCTCAGCCATTGTGTGCTAAGGTAGAGAGATGTGAAGAGAGGTGTGTCCCTTTGGCTTGCGTACACTGTGTTAGAAAAGTTGTTTTCGGGAACACACGAGCTAGCGTTGCGACATCGAAGACTGAACATCAGGCATGTGAACGCACCTATCTTTGACTCAATGTTTCTAAGTGATAAATTCGTCAAATGGAATAATTATTCACATCGTTCGACCCCTCCCGATCTAAATTTACTGACTGTGAACCATAGAGTAAGTACAAAGTGGTCAAAAAGTTTGTATATACTGTACCTAATGTTAAACGAAATATCTACATTTCTAATATGATCCGTGTCAACCAGAACAGTTAGATACCTAGTTGAGTCATCTAACAGTACATGGACTATCTATGCTCAGTCAGACACTTATGATTAGGTGTCAAAGTTAAGAATCATTGATTTTATCCAAAGATATACATGTATCTAAGCTTATCATTCGGTGTATGACCAAAATCAGATCAATCTTTTTGGAAGCTGTCATCTGACGAAAGAAAATTTATTTTGACCAATTATTGTAAACATGAAAGCGCACGTAAAGTGATCGAAGAATGGAAGAAGACCTTTCCAACACCACCTCCAACTAGTGTTACCATAATTATACAGAATTCGAGATACGTTTGTAGAAACAGACTCAGTTCAAGACGCACGAAGATCGGGAAGACCAGTCTCAGCAACCACAATAAACAACAGGTTTTTGGTTACTCAGGCTTACGAAATCAGTCCAAAGAAGTCCACTAGACGTGGTAGTCTGGAGCTAGGGTTGTCACGAGGATCACTGATTTAAAAGAATGAAAAAATTTTAAAAGAACTAGACAATAACCCCTACATTCCCCGTCTTATTCACGAACTTCGGGAAGATGACTACGATCGCCGTCTTCATTTTGCTGAGATTTTCATCAGTGAGGCCAATGATAATCCTCATATTTTGAACAGAATTATCTGGTTAGATGAATCTCAATTCAAACTGAGTGGGCAACTGAACAGACATAACCGTGTTTATTGGTCTTCAGAGAACCCACACTTCACTGGCACAAAGCAGTGGAACCAACCAGGCCTAACAGTTTGGGCTGGTATTTCCTCTGCAAGAATAATTGGACCTGTGTTTTTCGAGAACTCTGTAACTGGTGAACCGTACTTGGAAAAACTACGAAGTGTCAATGTACCCACTTTACGGGAAGGAGACGATTCTCACCAGTTGTTTTTCTAGCAGGATGGCGCTCCCGCACACTATTCCGCTGCGGTGAGAGGCTATCTTAATGAAGTCTTCCCGATGAAGTGGATCGGTCGATCAGGTCCCATAGAATGGCCTACTCGTTCCCCTGACCTCACCCCAATGAACTTCAGTGTTTGGGGAATTGTGAAGAACTTAGTTTATGGCCAGCGACCAACCTCTGTACCTCAGTTGAGAGCCTACGTAATCCAGGCGTTCTCAGACATTGACGGAGATAAAGACTTACATGTATGTCGCACAATTTGCCACACTGTTTTGGAAAGATGTGAGCAATGTGCCGAAGCTCGTGGAAAGAATTTTGAGCACTTGAGGCAATGAAATCTTATTTTGACTTTTAACTTCTTCAACTGAATTTGTAGTCTGTCATGAAATAAATGTTGTGAATATCATAATATTATTTGTTTTAGTTTTATGTTATTAAATAGGAGATCCAAGGATGAATTATGTTTGTGAGAACTCAGTATCTTAAAATAACATTTAACAATCATTATCTCAAGTGGCCTATTATACGAAAAGCAAAGTTTTCAATGCAATTTTAGAATTAGATTGATCACAGTTTTCTTTGTTTCCTCAATTATATGTCATGGATATCCATTTCAAATTATTTTCCAACAAACATTTACTTGAATCTACGTGTTAGAAATGTATATATTTCGTTTAACATTGGGTATATACAAACTTTTTGACCACTCGGCATATAATAGGTAGAGTGTCGACTCACAAGGGCATCTGTATACAGTAAAAATTTTTATATAGATTCAGATTTTTGCGGAGATAACATTCCTACGGCCAAAAAATGGGTTGAGCAGTTTTTAAAAAGCTAAAATTGTGCAAATTCATATACTGCCTACATGAAACCATTTCATTAACTGCATTTTATTTATTATGAACTGTTCATGAATGGGAATTTCGGGAACTTTACGTTCCCGTGATCCAAAAAATTATTTTAGCACTTTTGAAAAAAGTCAAAATTTGTCAATTTATATACTACCGAGATGACTCTCCTATATAAGTACTATGACACAAATTGGATATCAAAAGGAATTAGTATTTGCTAACAAGCATCTTAATTAAGCTGAAATTACGATGATTACCTAGGAAATTTCATGAACTGAATTATAATGTAAGTCTTCATGAAAAAGTCGAGATTTTGTTCTGCTTTCTTGGCTGAAATTTCAATTTTTCAATAAAATTTTCATCGGCATAATATTATGATTCATTAAATTCATGTTTCACTTGAATCCGAATAGCGATGTAGACCCATTTACATCTGTTACAGTTAATTGAAATCATTGTCTTTGATTTTGCTCTACCAGTGGCAGATTGCTTGTGATGCGTCGCTTAAGAAAATATTCTTTAGGTTGAACATGAAAATAATAACAACCTATCGAGTTGCTAATTTAGCAAACATTGCCTCTCCAAGGCTGCCATGAAACGGAGGATTTGTAGCAAACTATTATTCCTTATGCATTTGCCATCAAGATAAGTCATTTCCGTGGTGTTTTCTTCAAAACTGCAAAAATTTGTATATTGGCCAAAACGCGGAAAACGTTCACTACGGATAAATTTTCAAGTTTGCAATCTCAGTAAACTGACATGATTTTCTGAAAATATGACTCTAGAAGCATGCAAATTTAGAAAAAAATCAATTTCAGCCATTCTATATTGTAAATTTGACTGATTCAAATTCCTTATGCACCATTAACTTTAATTCTCTCAAAATGATACCCAAAACCAAATAATAAATTATAAGACAATGTATCACTGTAAGTGCAGATATCTGCGCTGTTCTAAAACCTGAAATACTCCCTCTTATCGATCATGCAGTTAAATACATATATTATGTAGCTATATTTAGGTACACATTCGGTCTTATCAAGCAATTTTTAATTGTCGTGAGCGTTACTAATTTGTCACATTAAGTTATATAGGCAAATGATTCCGCAAGATAGATGATAAATTTTACCGTCAAGTATCAATGACTACTCAGCATAAACCTATAGTAATGTTGGATCTAATATTATGTTTTTCTTCTGCTTCACACACTTCATTGAAAATGTGTCGCGAGCGTTACTTTGACACTCCGTTTCTTATTCATCATTTTTAGTTGATGATTGCAGCAGAAAGTAAGATATCATTGGATATCTTCAGTCAGATTCATGGATGTTATTACCACAGAGATGAGAATTTGAGATAAATTCTCACGCTAAGAATCAGGCTGACAGTCGACGATAGCTTTGCGTAGACCATAGAAAATTACTCACGTAGTCACGTGACTATCGATGACTTCGACATAGGTATAGGATAAGAAACCGTGCACTGACATCAGTTTTACTTCGTTTGTCAACTGCGTGCTTCTAGTTCGTCTCTGACTCTGTTCAAATATGCCTCTAAGTGCCGCGGAGAAGCAAAGGCGTTATCGCGAACGTAAGAAGGCCTCCGAAATCTATCGTGAAAAAGAAAAGCAAAGACACAAGATATATCGACAGCGAATTAAAAGGTGTGATGCTGTCAGAGCCTACGACAGAGAGAGGCAAAGGAATCTTAGAAAGACTGAACGAAATCGACGTTTACTCCAAACTAAAGATAATCTTGAAAACAGCTTTTCGTCGGTACAAAGCCGAGCACGATGTATCCGCAAGGTTGTGAGAGCTTTACCTCGGTCTCCAAATAAGCAGAAACTGGTAGTCAACCTCTTGGCTGCAAAAGTAGGCGTGAAAACGATGCAGTGTGATCCCAGTGACAGTAACAGGCGTGAAAAGAAGGGACTTTCCCATGCACTTACGAGTATCAGTCGAAAAATTCTACTTGTCTGATAAGATATCTCCAGTTTCTCCTGGAATGAAGGACAGTCGAATGTTTGTCATCGATGGTAAACGTCAACGCAAGCAACTTAGACATCTTGTGATGACTATCAAAGAGGCTCATGCCATCTTCTGCGAAGAAAATTCTGAGGTCAAGATCGGATTGACTTCTTTCCAAAAGATGCGTCCGCCCTTCATTCGTTATGCATCTGAAATTCCTCACAACGTATGTGTTTGTGTAATTCATGAAAACCTTCGACTGAAGTTATCTGTCTTGACAGACTTCTTACAAGACTTCGAGTCCATTTAATGAAATCGAAAGTGTATACACATTGGGGATCTAATAATTGCTCAATTGCTACTCTACCTAATACACTTACTCTATGTTGCGAACGTTCAATGCAGTGTCAATTATTTAGTTCGTCAGAATAAAGGCTTGAATTTGCATTACGTTCAATGAAAAATTGATCTATCCGCCCCTCAGGACTAGTTCTTGCGTGACCATCAGTATTGAATAATGCCATCTGTAGACCAAACAACAAAGACAAAGCAATTTATCTCTTTGGCCTCTGTCTATCCCATCACGTGAGGACACAGTTTGAAGGGATTGGCGAGAGCCAATTCTTTGGAGCAGTTTCTTTCGTGCGTAAAACTGTCAATGGTTGAATGCAACTTTCATGCTGTCCTTATGCCCACTGTTCCCATCATCGGAGCATCTTATATCATGGAAATAGTAACTGATTTTTCAGTATCAAATGTTTTTTTTTGTTTCAACACACACAGGGACAATACTATATAGTCTAAATAATAAAACGCAACTCTTTCTAATTCAGATAGCCGTCAAAGATTGGCTTGTTCAGATAAAAGCCATGCATACATTGTTATCAGCATCTGCACTGTAAATCGCTCGATACCAATCACATACGAAAGATGCAAACCAAAATACTTTTTTGGTAGATTTTTCATCTGTCTGTTTGCCTTTTGCCAATAAAGATCGCTTTAAGGTTGCATGGCACTTATTAATGTTTTGCAAGTAGTAAGATAATGGCATTTAAAAGTCAAACTTACAATGCTGAATTCAATTTTAATGCACGTAAGTCCGAGGCATTTCATAAATAATCAATAAATGTGTAACAATCAATGTTTAATGATTATGAAATTTTGAAATTAAGCATATTATCAATCCGAAATAAAACACATCACAATTCATGAACGCAAATATAGTTATGTTTGAGATATATAAGTCAACATGGTTGCACAAAAGTTGTCGTTTTATTGAAATGATGTTTATCAACTTAGTTCATGAAGCTGAGCTAATTATGAGTCCTGCGAATGTTGTTAGACAAGTATCAACGATGGCATACGGTATTGATTTCACGGTAAATCAAGTCTAGATCAAATATTCTAAATATCACGCTATCCATAAGAATTATTCAGCATTTTGAATCTGTTGCCGATGGACAGTAACTCTGTGACGAAGGGTATCACCGGATTGACCTATGTAAAATTTATTGCAACCTAGGCAAGTCAATTTATAAATGAAATTGAAGACCACAACTCATGTTGTGTCTTATTTAAAATGAAAGTCAGATTCATCAACTCGAAAAGTAATTTCCTTCCCTGCTGTAATATTGTCGCAGCATTTGCAGCGGGGTTGATCACATTTAGTTACCCCCTCAATTTGAGTTTTCTTATTTCGTTTTAAAATGGATAATATTGATTTTGGCTGTCTTAGTGAATTCTGAAATTTACAATTTTCGAAAGATTTAATAGATTTTAATGTATTAGTTAATGGGTAAATAGTTTTGTTGAAGACTTGAGGATTATTGGGATTATAGGTATGTACAAAAGGAATAATAATGTCATTCGATGTATATCTATTATCATTATGCTTTAATCGTTCTTTGGCTCTTTGTATAGCCAAAGAGCCATATATATATATATATATAGATATAGATATATATATATATATATATATATATATATGACCGATATATCTCAAAAAGTTGTTTAACAGCGGTATGCAACAACATATATATAATTTTTTTGCTGTGCGACTTAAAGCTCTGTATACGAAACCCATACAAAGTTCTATGAATTTGCATCGGGCATCGTGCCAAAAACATGCCAACAACTCGTATTTTATCGTAAAGCAACCAATCACAGACAGAATGGTTCGCATCGCTACATACCAATCACATATGAAACTAAGTATGCTTTCGTATGAAAAATATACCAAATCTCTGTAAACATACGAGAATCTCGTATCAAATGTTAGTTTCAAATTGTATGTGAATTTGGTTAATGTTTTTATGTATTTTTTGCATCCAGCAATTTACAGTGTGGTTAAATTTTTGATCATTACTTACGTCAAATTCAAATTCTGAATCTGGATGTTCCATCAACTTTTGACTTGCTCAGTAAAATAAAATTAAAAGTTATTAAAAGTAAAATATAAACAAAGCGACCGTATTGAGTGCGTATCCGTGTTGGCTGAACCTCTAACTCACATCTTTGCAGTCTCTGCCATTTCGGGTTATTATCCTATTCAATGGAAATTGGCAAATGTAGTACCGATACCAAAGAAACGTTCATCCTTCTACAAGGATACCAGACCTATTTCGCGATTGCCGATTTTTTCAAATATTTCCGAGCGTCTTGCGCTGAACTCTGTTAAGGACAAGCTGTTGAATTCTTACGGATGTGATCAATATGGTTTTCGTCCCAAATCATCAACTTTGTTTTCACACATGCGAATTCAAGACTACGTTACCAAAAAGCTAGACAAGGTAGAAAACGAAGGAGTGTTGATTACCGCCTTGGACTTAACAAAGGCCTTCGATCGTTTAAGCCACTCATCATTGCTTATTTCATTGTCAGACAACGAACTCCCACCAGATTTCATCAAGTAGTGCACCGGGTTTTTGAATGGAAGGAAGCAACGAGTAGCAATTAGAAGTAGGTTTAGTGACATGGCTGATTTAACTTCAGGTGTACCTCAGGGTTCTTCTTTGTCACCATATCTGTTTGCATCTCACTTAAGCTCACTCGCTCCTTCATGTCCAAACACCTGCATGCTGAAATTTGCAGATGACGTTGTTCTCCTCCAAACATACCAAACCATCTCTACCATTCCAGAAATGATAGAAAGCGAAACTGAGAACGTTAAACGATGGTGCGATGCTCATGGACTAAGTCTAAACAGCGACGAGACCAAATCAATGGCCATATCAAAGAAATCGAACAAATTTCAAATTTTTGCAGACAATAACTCATTTTGTTCAGAAATGGATATCCTCGGTGTGACGTTTTCGAATTCTTTGAAATGGGACAATCACATCACGAAAATTTGCAAGAAAGCTAGCAGCGGGCTTTATGTGGTGCGTCGTCTTCACAGTGTTTTACCAAAAAGAGAAATTATTCAAATTTACAAAATGTACATACAAAGTGTACTCGAATACAATTGTCCCCTTTTTATCGGATTATAACAAAAAGATAACGAACGTATGGAACGATTTCACAAAAGGGCTCATAGACTTATCTGTGGTATAAACTGCCAATGTAGTGACTTTACTCCACTTAGCATTCGTCGTGACCACCTAGCAATGAACAACTTTTTGAAAATGAGAGATCCGAATCACCTCCTTCATTCTTTGTTCCCTCCAACACTGCCACATTCAAGGCATCTACAAACTACCCAAAGCAGTTACAAGTCGGCGGTCGTCTTCTTTCGTACCATACTGTGCCTCAATGTACAACAGAATGTATGTCTGACTTTATCTTCCTTAATTATGTCCCTAGTTTACTTTTCATCAAGCACCTACATCAATCATTTATCTCTTGAATTGTTAATACTACTCATGTCCAATTACGTCATTTTTTTGAAATATACATTATGTTATCTTATGTGCAGTCATCGCTTCAATCGAACATGATAAATTATGGGCATGTGCAACATACAGTACCTGCAGTTCACATTATCCCAACGATAAAATTGTATCCAGATATCACTACCAGATCGCTCCCAAAACAGATATTCTTGAACGACAAATAATTGTCGAAAGTTATCTGACGCAAACGTTATTTGCAAGCTTCTGTGAATAATTAGGCGGAACCACCAAGCAGTTTTCAGAAATCTTTCCACCGACGCCACTCTCGCCTAGCCAATACCTTCACGGTTAGAAAGACTTGTTGCAACTGGATCAAATGCAGTCGCTGCTTCTCTTCAAAAGGGGCGGGCAGCTCACGCTCCAAAGTAGAAACATCCCTACTGTCACTGCCCTATTCGCAGTCGTCACTGGAAATCAGCCAAGCAAGTTAGATGAAACAGCAACTGATGCACCCAAAAAGACCTGCGTCATCAGCTGAACGCCATCCGTCACCGAGAGGAGACTGTGGAAATAACAACAAACTATTTCTACTATTTTCTACTCGACGTGGTCGAACGTGGTTGCGTGCTCTTCGTCAGTGTGAAGTCTTGGAATATACCGTTGGTTATTAGTGTTCCACACATCGATATTCATCAGTTTTGATATCTTTGTGATCCTCATCGCTTCCTGCATCGATTGATCTACTTCGTTTGGAAGATCGCCGCGCTATTCTCCCACAATTTTGTGCTCTATACACTTGTCTGTTCAGTCACGTACGATTGCTCGTGTGATTATCCGCCATTATTGCGAGTCCGAAAGTCATAGTCATCGGATCAATATCTCACAATAACTTTATTGCGGTGTTCTTTGCGTACGAAGGCTAGCATTTTGTTCCATTTTCGTTGTCCATGATGTCCAGGGGATCAAGTGAGAATTACTCTTATTATTTGCTTTGTTTTGTCATAGAAGAACATTTTTAGTTTGTTGCTATTTCTATGAACAATTATAGATTTCTGCCTGAAAGTGGCATCTAATTGTCATAAAATTGACAATGCTGAAAATGCTAGATCACTACGTTTTTGAATAGTGCCGAGCTCGAGATCATTTATACATCCATAAACAGCTACAGTTTTACTATATTCGCCGCTCTCTGATTAGCAAGACGACTGGAACTATAACTTGAGAATTGCCAAATTAATGACATACGTGATAATCTATGAATTAAATAATAAGAAATTCGAGGGCGAATTTAGCTGCAGATTAAGTGACGGATATCCGTTAAATGCCCTGCAATTTTCAAGAGGTAGCGGAGAAACGTGATTAACGGAACTAAATAGGCATATCATAGGAAAAGGAGCAAATGGTGAAATGAACGATACCCAACTTTCCTTGTTCCTGATGACTTATTCAAAAGTGACTTTTGCTCATGCATGGCATGTCGGTGCAAGCACTTTCACTTTGTGTTTTTCGCACATCAGGATAGTGATGCAAATGGAAAATTTTGAAATTTATTTTCGGTCATTGACGTTTTTGCCTTTGTTTTGGAGACTTGTTGCAGTCGTTTGAAAAGACTATGTAATATTCAAAGACCGAAAACTTCTCTATCATCCCTGCATGTTAACTTTTGGAACCAACTGCACCTTTTCCGTGTCTATTTCAGATCTTTCCACATGAATTTCAGACATTAGATGGATTTCAGATTTCTCTAACTGAATTTCAGATATCTGTCAGAAGCTCAACTTTGAAAAGATCTTAAATTCAACTGGAGTTTCATGTGGATCATATCTGAAACTCATTTGGGCAGATCTGAAATCGAATTGGATATCTACATCTGAACTAGAAATGGAGGATGTGTATCCTCAGCGAAGATATCGGACAATAGGCAGGAAGTTAGAATCTATCATAGATATTCTTTTACTCATCACAGATATCTTAAGTGACCAAATATCTCACGAGTTTGCAGTCTTTATGTCTTCCAATATGGTCGCTCATGAATGCTGCGTGGACTGTGTGCTTATACTTCACTTGTTCATCAACATATGAAGAATTTCTTTCTCTGATCAACGCTGGTTTAAAGCTTAACTTTCAAGCTAATAAGCAAACTCCAAAATGAAGTACATTATTTTTGCTCCAGATCTTTCACATTGCATGAAATTATACCCCTATTGTAAAGCAAGATTCACGTTATCCCAAACGGTGTTTGTGTGATAATTAAAAAAGCTAGCAAAATGGCACAAGCCAGTTACTGGTGGCAAAGGAATGTTCAAAAATCCGCGGATGGAACTCGCATTGCTACGATCGCTTTAATCGAAATAATGATGAAATTAAGAGTTTTAGACCCAATTTATTGGTACGTAGCTGCCTCGGGAGTGGAACCGCTCAAATTATAAGGCCTATCAAAAAAAATCAAAACTTTCAAAATTTTCCAATATTTTCCATAATTTTCCACGGAAAATTTTCATCACTACAGGATAGAAGTCTGAGCCTTACACTTTGAATGGTACAGCGCATACCTTTAAAAACAGCTAAAATAACCGTGAAACTTCACATCAAAGCTCCACAGAAGATATCCGTAAATATCTGTTAAATTGATGACGTCATCGCTTGATGAGGGCTGACGCAACAGTTTAAATCCGTTCATATCAGATAAACAAACGCCTGCTTTTACTGATGTTTACAGGTTAGACTGTAAAAAACCGTGAAACTAATTTTAGCTGTTAATTTCAGCGGATATTTACGGTTTGTAGTTATCAGTGTACTTAAAAGCGATCTGGGGTGCAGATGTGACCTTTGCTAAGGTCAGCGGTGACAATGGATAATTGCACATGTAAGCGGCAATGAAAATATAAGAAGTGTAATTAACTTTAATAAATGAAGACGATGTCCACGAACGTCATAGATCACTGAATTTCAATGCAAGCATCAGAAGGTCAGAATAGATTGTAAAATTGCAAAACACAACACCGCATTCATATTGAAAAGTAATGCGTAATCAAAAGTTGTCACATAATATGTTTATAAATACAATACGACTAAATGCAAAAGTCAAACTATGCTGAAACTAAATGTCACAAATGATAGATCAGTTGGTTCAGTTTTAAGAAGACCACAATAAAAAGTGCGACATGGTGTTCCAATCGTCTCCCAACATGAATAAAGCCCATTGCTGCATTTCATGGTTATGGTACCATGAAACACAATGACCGTCATTTTCTATTACTAACTACTAGAAATCATCAAACTTCGCAAACTTTTGAATTCGATCACCAAATAGCTAATCAACTTGTTCGGATTATTTCCCTTGTTCGGTGGAATGCTGTAAATATATAAATAGATAGGTTGAACATCTATTTATACTTCGGAAGCCATGAGGCATGGAGTATCTTTCTTCTAATGTGACCGAGTTGCTATTTATCCCATTTAATTCCTTGTTTTGTGCTGAGTGCTTTTAATGAATGAAGAGTGCACATATTTTTAGGGAATCTATTTTTAACCCGAAACGTTACCATGATTTGAATCCCAAGGTATCTTGACGCGGGAGGCGAACACTAACCACCAGGCCCCAGCAGCCATCTCCATGGGAATTAGCAGTGAGCAACCTCTGGATTAACCACAGCAATTGGTAACCTGCTAAAGTCATTGTCATGAGCTCACTTATAAAATGTGGAGGAGCACTTCTCAACCACTATTCAACTAATATCGGTCACTAGCCGAAAAGCAGTAGCATTTACCAAAACTCAAATTTATTGAAGTATGAACATATTTGGTAAATACTAACATGATGACATTATCAATATAAATAAGATGACACTACCCGAGGCCAAATTACGTGAGTTACATTATTGCAGAGATGGCAGTGACGGCGCACGCCGATTTTCCCGAGCGCATTGTCGACTATGTGATGAATAGACGGACATTGGGAAGGTCGGGTGTCAATAACGTTTTCACATCCGTTTGACAGTGCTTTGAGTCTTGCCAACGTTTAATCAATTTAACCGACTGCGCTATTTGATTCTTCTGCTATATTTTGTTTTTCCAAGTGCATGTTTGTGTTCAATTGCCAAAGCAGTTCTTCGATGGATGGTGCACATCGGTATATAGCGGGTTGGTTATGCCGCATAGCATTTTTTCGTTTTAGAGGAAGTGCCCTAGTCCTATGTGACATTACTAAATAAGTGCTAAAAATGAGTACGAATCAAGAGTGTTGTGCTTTCGAACTCAAAGAGTACTAGATTCTGAGACTCATTCCTTGGTCGTACTGTACATAGGACTCAGGTTCAGTGCTCTTTCTGATACTCCTTTTGGACTTATGAAATGCCAGTGTAGCTAGCATCAAACCAATTCTACGAGAAGGCTCTCTACACCCAATGCGCCATGCAAAAATGCATCCGCTCCAACTTGCTTCGTGAGGACGACAAAAGAGTACACATTGTTTGTGTCTGGTGGACTGGTACTCCTTTTACGGCAGGGAAAAGCTGGAATGACAGGCATGCAAAGCAAGGATGTGGACTCTGGAGTTAGGAGTCCTATCAAACTGATAGGATTTCCGGCCTATTCCTTGACCGACTTATAATACAAACAAATTATTTATCCTCGTTGCCATTGTGTCACTGTCCTAATGTCAACTTTCTCCGTCAAACAAAAGTACAGATGCACTGCTGCCATGCAAAAGCTTGTCATAGTTTGAGAGAATGAACCGTAATAGTGACAGAGAATTGTCTTTTCACCCGGTGATTAATAGAGAAGACAAGCCTTTCCTCGTCACACCTACGCGCCCAACGGTCACATCAGAGACAAAAATATAATACTTGTTTGTTGAGGAACATAACCTCACCCTCACGCTATGTGTGTTATGGCTCCTATAAAGCGCATATTAAATCGCAAGTGTCACTCAATATTTTATGACGAATGTATAGGAAGATTTTTCCTACTTGGTAGAGACTGGAGAAAAACGTGAGAGCACACATCTACAGATGAAGCAGCCGCGTAGTATGCATGTAACTAAAGCGACATTTGAAAAATGATTGATATTGATACAAAAATGATCACTAAAAATTGGTTCAGGTGGTAAACTAATGATGATCAAATATCTAGGTATCAGTTAATTTTTCAAAAAACTAGGCTTTAATACTTGCCACCCGGAGTCGGGAGTCCATCAAGCCCGTCGTCGGAGTAGGAGTCCTATCAAAATGATAAGGACGCCGAATCCCTGATGCAAACACCAGAAAGACACGTCTTTTCTTGTGCAAAGGCGTCTGTGCCCGGAGTGATGAAGTAGATGTCTTGCAAATGTGCGCCAGTGACACTCTGTTAGGACCAACCCGTTTTGGCTAAAGATAAGCCCTCATCTTGTCTTAAGAGGTGTGTACACGGAGATTGAGAAGTGTCGAGGATTGATGCCACTGCTGGTCGAATAGCCGTTTCTTCCTTTTTTTCACAGCGGCTACCACACTTTCAGCCATTCGTCGGACCGCAGTCTGCCAGACTGGTAGTGCGGATGACTACGTTCAGCGACTGCTCATGTGCGAATTCTGTTATAGTTATAAACAAAAAAGAGAATTCAACAAGAAAGTGAAGTATTTGAAATTAAGCAGCATTGACTTTTAACACCCATTACGATGTGAGACTGTGAGATATACAACTCTAAATATCAACTATCAAAAAAATATTGGCAAAAATGTTATTTTCCTTCATCCGCGGTAGTTGATGAAATTTTGGGTGAATTATGGATTTGCTGAAAGTCCTTGCTACTGATTCTGGGAAAAATGCCTGACAGGATTGTTTTTCCATTCTTTGAGCCTTATTTTGCTAAAATCTCACATTATACAAGGACTGAGCTAGCTGAACATATAAAGGAACAAATTGAATTACTGCATTGAATAATAATTGAACAACTTGCATGACACAGCATTGAATATTTCATGCACAGAAATTAGGATGAAAGCCGAATATATAATTTGATTGCTACTCTTGTACTTGATATAAGTTTCAAACTCTTGATTTGCATTAGCCTCCCGTAATAAAGTTCATTCGCGTGACGATACACGGTGAACTGAAAATGAAGTTTTGATTTTAAAAATGTATCAACGGGCATCCAACTTAGTTGCTTCCTCCCGGAGAAACAAAGCACGCAAAAAATATCTTTATGTACACATCCTTGTAAATGGCCTATTTCAAAATGGGCCGCCATTTTCCAAAAATCATACCGTCTCAGGAATTGTCTAGGACTTGCATTAGACTACAGTGCAAGAATGATCGCTTCTGTGAATATAAGTATACGAGTATTTCAGATGGTTTGGCAAAACTAAGTTCGATACACAACAAAAAGTCTTAACTATAAGTAGTAGTATATGGGTTCATAATGCAATTTTTACGAATTTAGAATTCAATTTCAATAGAGATGCTGGATTCCACATGAGACAAAATACAACATGCTCATTTGCATGTATTTATTCTGAACACAGGCAAACATAGACCGTGAGCATGGTCTATAATAGATACTGATACTTGTTGGTCATTACAGAGATTCAAATGCAGATCTGCTTGGCATGTGAAGTTTTTGTAAACTCCGATTTCCTCTAAGCAGGTATAAATGAATAGAAACCATACAAAAGCCAATTGGAAAGCTATGCCATTTTGACTCAAAATACTTTTGTGTATCACTAAACTGAAGCAGCTTGCACTATGACTTTTCATTGATTTTCTCTCGAGATACTCATCTTTTGCGATGACTCATGTTGACGGATCACCAGCAGGTTATCGCCTTCTACAGCTGACAATGCAAATTTCATCAGATCACTTCCCATTGGATGATGATTTGCGACACTGGGAGACTGATGAAAACGATATCAAATTCAAAGAATTGCTTTAAATTAAGATTAATTTTTTATATATGAAAATAAAGAACGTCTCTTCAAATCAGAAATTATTCTAATAACTTCAACCGGTTTCGATTGGAGAACAGTGAGATGGGCTACTGGCCATACAGTCTTCGTCAGGAAGTTGAAAAAGGGGAAGTTCACATTCCTTTATAACTAAAGAAATTTAAAATTTAATTAAAACATTCTTTAGTCAGAGGCAGGAAATTCTGTGAGTATGCTCGAAAGGGTTGGAAAAGGTCTAAGAGGAACAGCCTCTTCGAAATACAATGACATACATCCTGACCTGATTTTTGCGAAGTATGATCACATTGTCGTAAAGATGAAGAGTTAACTGAGAAAACTGGTAAACAACCATAGGAAGAGGAAAACAAGAAAGTCCGACATTCTATTTCGAACTGCTGCTTTGTATGACTTCAACATGATCTCAGGATGTTGCGGAATTTGATCGAAATCAACGATTGATGTGTTTCTGTGTAATTACATCTTCTGAAAAGATCCTGACAATTTTAGGTTAAAGCTGCAATGATGACCAGCAAAAGGCAAAAATGACTTCAAATTGCACATAAAAACGAAATGTGTGCAAACATGTTCCGCGATAATGAGCGTGTGATGAATGGTCCACCCCGTGGACATCACAACAAGGCAGTGGCAAACCACGTGCAGATCCTCGCTACTGTGGTACAAGCTCGGTTCTGTCTAAATGTAACTTTCATCGCTGGTGTTCTCTCAGCTTCACACTTGTATATCAATTGCCGTGACGACTTGAAAAATGCTCTTATGGCAGAAATTTCATTTATCCTAAGACTATCACATAAACGAAATTGCATGAAATAACGGGATCTGAATATTTTCTTCCAGAGGGAGCCCGTAGAAAACGACGGACATTCAAAGCATGCTCTTCATCGAGCACTTTCGATCGCTGCACGTGACCATCAGGACATGAATAAGACAGGAAAACGTTGTGAGTGAACATCAAAAGTGAGCAACAAGAGTGAACAACAAGTGAGAGAATGTAGATACCTGGCAAGTTAAAACCATCAATATGGCTCTACTGATTAACTGCAAAAATAGTAGGCTAGAAACATTTTTTTTCTGAAAAGACTGAAATGAAATCAAAAGAAAAAATTGCATCAAAACTTCCCAGCATCACTTAAAGAGTGTTTCACCTTATTGCAGGAACTAGGCCTATGAGTCCATAAGGATTCTTTCACAATTCGTTGTCATATTATCTAATAAGATGGGATGTAATTTATTTTCATGACTATTCAACAGCGGTGCAGCCAACGACTTTTAAAATATGAAGTTTTTCATAATTAAAGCTAATTTTTAGATTTTTCATGATTTAGCGTTTCTATAAATTTGTGCATATTTTTGAAGCACCGTTCTCTGTTACTTCTTGAATGATACACATGGCAATACGAAGAAGCATACAGGTTACTTTTTACAGGATATAGACACCATTATTCCATGAATTTTTTGTCATTCCATAAATGTGGCAATCTCAAAAATGATGTTTCCTAGCCACAGAGGCCCTATATCATAGACAGATAAGCATTTTAAAATGAAAAGGTTATAAATGGAATTGTGTTTTAATTTCATAAATATACGAGTGTTCACTCAATAACAGCCTTTTAATCTTTCCGTGAATGAGGAAAACATGATTGATTTGAAAATATCGCTCAAATTATATTGTAGGCCCACAGAATTATAAGTTTATTTTTCTGTGGTTAATCAAATCTGTCACCCTATTTGACAGATTAACTCCCATGCATGGCAAGCTTTGTAGAGGAAGCTTGCAATTTCTATAGTAATTTCATCAAAAAAGCATTGCTACTTGTTGAGATGTGATGTTTTTCATTCACAAGTATAATGGAACTAGGACAGAAAATTGAAATTATGACTTTTTTTTGTTGAAATCAACTGATACCGGATAGTCAAAAAGTCCTTGGACTCTGGGCATTGTTACACAAATATTTTATTTAAATTGAAAAACAAATAAGAGGAGGCATACACGTCAATAGTCTAAAGAACAATTTACTCACACAAATTTATTCAAAGTGAAGTCCATTGGCCTGTATACATCGGTCTATTCTGTTGGCCCAATCACGAAATGCAGTAGTGAAATGATGATGATCGATATTTTCAATTTCTTGGGTGATCTTATTTCTTAAATTATTGAGATTAGCAAATCGTTCTCCAGGAGTAAACACTTTGTCTTTCAAATAGGACCAAAGAAATGAATCACACACAGTCAAATCCGGAGAACGTGCTGGCCATTCGACTGGCCCTCTTCGGCCGATCCATCGTTTTTGCAAATGCTGATCTATCAAGTTTCTCACATCTGCCGCAGAATGGCATGAAGCCCCATCTTGCTGAAAGATCATATCTCTTCCAGTACGACGAGTAAAATATTGTATTACAAGTGGAACAACAACATTGTCTATGTATCTTTCCATGTTCATAGTCTCCCCTTGAATAATGTAAGAAGCAAGACCTCTGCATGAAACCAGAGCCCATACTGTTAAAGATCTTGTAGTGCAACTTTTATTTGCAATGCGAACGTAGGGATTTTCAATTGACCAGTAGTGAAAATTGTGTTTGTTCACATTCCCATTTAAATGAAACGAGCACTCATCACTGAATGTAATTTTTCTCAAGTAAGCAGGGTCATTTTGCAAATTGTTTGTCATAATTTGACAGAACTGCAATCTTCTGTCATCGTCGCCATCGTGCAATTCTTGCGAACAAGTAGGCTTGTAAGGATGGGGATGTAGTTTTTTATGTAAAATGTTAAAAGCACTTCCATCTGCAAGCAGTGCAGTTCATCTGCAATGTCATCAATTGACAATGTAGGATCATTTGGAATCAGTTGCCTGGTTTCTTCAACCTTGTCGTCTCCACTTGCAGTGACTGGTCTTCCTGATCTTGGACGATGTTTTATGACTGATCCAGTTTCCAAAAGTAAATCTCTTAAAAAGTACAACGTATTCTTTGCTGGGCAGTCCTTATTGAACATGTCTCTATATTTTTCTGCTAATTGTGCAGGACTTTTAAATGAAATCATCCAAGACGCCAAATATACTTTTTCTTCAATCGGTAAATCACCCATCACGCACAGCTAATGTTGCAATCACAAATGCTACAGACGCGCGCCGTACGATTTCTCTGCCTTCCTATTATGATTCGGAATTATTCAAATTCAAATTGCTACGCAGGCGTATTGATTTTCGTTCGCCTTCGGATGACTAGCACAATACATACCTACGCGTGGCTGCCTGCTAGCTATTTGTTTTTCAATTCAAATAAAATATTTGTGTAACATTGCCCAGAGTCCAAGGACTCTTTGACTACCCGGATATTGATAAATATTGATATATAACTAAATTTTCAGACGTGCTAGCAATAATTTGAAGCTATACATTATCGCTTAATTTAATCAGGTCTATCACTCAACCAAGTGAATTTAGTTATTTCAGTGTAGAACAATTTTGTATATTCAGAGTTGGGTTGAAGTTAGAGATTAGATTTGAGCTCTAATCCACACGACTTCAGAAAGGTCATTCACCATTCATGTTTCATTGGATACAAAATACAACTGCCGCTTAAAGATCTGTAGTAAATGTATTACAGTCAATTTATAAGTAGTAAAAGTAGTATATATCAGCTAAATATGAAAGTTCCAGCACAATTTTAAGACCAGGACTTCCAGATCATTTGTCAGCGAATCATTATTGCTGAGAAATGAAGACAGAAGATTAGATAGTGACCAATAGAATTCAAGGTGATTTGGCAGCCGCATTACGATTTGGAAGCGAATTACCTGCCAGACCGTCGGATAGAATACAATAGAATAGAATAATTCTTTATTTGGTTCACTTGTTTGCATGCGGTGAACTCTACAAACTGCGATGAAATTAAGAAAAAGATAGTGGTCACAGAGGGGCAAAAAAAGAAATAAAAAGTACTACAAACAGAAAAATATTTACAAAAACGAATAAAAGAGTTCTGAAAGAGCTTGGTTCTTGCACGGGGCGGCCGGAGTGTACTTGTAGAACGAGTCCTAACGTTCTGTTCCTGTACAGGTTTAAACATTGACATGAGAAGATGGCGGTCATCTCTTTCTTTATTATAGAAAACCTTTTCAGAAGTTTTGTGAACACAAACAATTAGATCGTCATTCACGCAGCCCTCAGAACCAATGATACGCATAGCCCGCCTCTCAAGAAGTAAAAGACGTGTCAACAAGTACTGTGAGGTGTTACAAAATGCTCCAAAAGAATATGTAACAAGAGAGATCTAGTAAAAACAACATAACACTGCAACATGACATTAACATCTGTACCAGAGCGGCGTAGATTCCGCAGAAGAAACTATCTTTGGGAACCGTTTTTAATCGCATATGGATATTCCATTTCAAGTCACAACTGAAAAATAGACCCAGGTATTGAAATAATGAAACTTGCTTAAAAAAACAATCATCAGAAGTTTTCACAGGGCAAACTTGAAAATTCCGTTTCGTACAGATGTCCATCACAACACATTTACTATTGTTAATGGGTAAATGGTTCTCATATGACCATGACACGACACTATCCCTTTCTATTTGTAGCCTGTCATCACGAGCATCTCTGACGAAATGCAAAAACAAGACATCATGCGCATACTTCACAATCGAGGTACATGTATTTTCACACACGGGGGATAGGTTATCAATAGTAAGAGTAAACAGAACCGGGTCTAAGACGCTCCCCTGGGGAACACCGCTCGGAGCATTAGACTAGAAAAGACAACATGTCAATGTTGCACAAAATTCGTTGAGTTCTCCCGGACAGAAAACAAGATCCCATACTGATGATAAATGGAGAAAGATTAATTTTTTTGCATGCACTCAGGCGGTCGCCACCAAATGAACACGGTCTGGTAGCCAAATAAGTCAGACTTTCTTCATTTGGGAAGACATGCTATTTTTTTTGATGAGTTGGTGTTGAAGTGAAATTTATTTTATTAATTTATTTGATTTGGTTTACAGTGCATGGCAAAAAGTATGTTGCAGCATCGAAACTGGGACATTTCAATGCAACGTCGAGGTCGGAACAGATGCTACCAGTTCATACGCGTAGCACTCGATAGAGACGACCTAACCAAAGAAGTGCGGAAAACTCCGTCAGTGACGATTTATTGCAACGGTGTCGACCAAAGAATTTGAGAGGTCGTCTCATCTTCTGTTTGACATGCTGCACATGGTCACCGTTTGTAATAATTTTTGTTTTGAAGATCAAAAAATTCTTTCATTAGAAGAAAAGATCTGTCTCCACCACAGAATTAGATTGTTCAAGCGCATCATTTAACTAGAAGTGCAACCTGATTCAAACAGATGGCACATGCAGGAACTTGCTAAGTGGGCAAAAAGAAATTTTTAATACCTTACAGAGATAGGGAAAATGGTTGTGCGCTTGCAGATTGTTGTGAATTGCTTTGCTCCGATCACCACGATTACTTTAGATCATTGCTGAAAGGTTTTCTCGATAATGTTGGGCCATCCGATCATTATTAAAAAATGTTAGCAGGCGCACGAAAAAGCCTTCACAAACTTCTCTGTAGAATTTAACATTGACTGTGTCTCTTTGCAGTGTGACCCGGTTGAAAACAGTCACTGAAACTTCGCACAAATCGGCGTGTTCAATGTTGAACTAGCTGCTCATTGTTCGATTGCTATGGTATTATGCCAGCAGATTGTGCCATTTCAATAACGTTACATGTTCCACTGCTTCCTTTCTAGTCAAACGGAAGAAGAGACGACCGGTGTTACGATATTGAGTTTCCCTCACTTTTATACCAGGAGCAAGTTAAAAAGAGGTTCTGACTCGAAGTTTCAAGTTTATTGGTCAAAAGTAAAAGTATAATTGACTTTGGCACAGCGTGACGGGCCTTCGGCGTCCAACGCCTTCTTACGGTCGATAGTCAAATGGCGGTCAGCATACATGGTGTGAAGATTTACATGTATAAAGAAGTGAATGATATTAAGAATTGCGTTGCTTGGTGAATGTGAGGTGATCAAAGTGAGAGAGCAGACTGTAGCAAGATAATTCATGTCTTCTATTGATTTTTGGCTTCAAGTGTATAATAACTTTTGCTTCAGTGAATGTTGTGTCTCGAGTGCTCGTCAGCTTAGCAATGAAATCGACCTGAAAATCCTCGATGCTACCTAGATCAATATGTTTGCTTTTAATATGCTCATAGAGAGCGCTGGATGCAGACTTATTAATTATTGCACGTCTGTGTTCTGCGTGCCGAGTGGGGAATTTTCTTACAGTCTTTCCAATGTAGCATTCTCCACATTTATTACATGTGTAGCTATATACTACGTATTTATCACTGCATTTATACTTAGGCAAACATTGACAGCTCCCAGTGGAAAAATTTTGATAATATGATGATGGGCCAATATCTGCCCGACAGAGAGCTGTTGGGCAGTTGTCGGGAGATGAAAGCGTGTGATCATTTGTCTCTCCTGTCGGCGTAACTTGGAGCTCCCGATACATTTGCGACAGTTATGAAACTTCCCTTTCAAGTGCCGATCGTGCAGGCGGAAACGTGGAAAGTGATGAACAAGGGAAACTTCTCTCGCCACCAATTATATCAAAGCTCGCCTCTCGCTTCTCCCATCAGCATTCCCTAAACACGGATGAACTTTCCAGTGCATCACCACTGAGATGACGTCAATTTCGCATGCAGACTTGGATCATTTTCTCTTCACTTTCTCTACCATTCATTGTGACTGTTTGTGTGCAATCTTCTTCCGTCCAATTTCGCTCAATTCACCGAAGTCCAATTTTGTGAATAAGCAATAGGTAAGTCATTAACTGCATATGTGTCATATAACTAAGTTTTCCAATAATTGTAAAATCGAAGCCTATTGTGCCTTCTGTAGGGGCCTATATGCATTAGTTGACTGTCATCTTATAAAAGTTTACATGTTTACATTTCCCATAATCAACGATAACATTGATTATGGAAATAGAATGGAGGAATATGTCTGATAGACGACTAACATATTTCATGAAAAGAATATTTTGCATGCTGGCTACGACTGATGAAACATGGAGTAGAAAATCTTGTTCTTGATATAATAAGTCATATAATTATGAAGTTGTGGAAGGACCAAATGACCTATTACATCCACGGAGTTTTATCCATTGACAAATGACATCAATGTATTCGGCGAAAATACCGTTTGTTCTTCGTAGATTCCTACACGACAAATGAATAGAATAAGTTAGCATCACATCATAGATTATTTACACCGAAGTATCTAATGCCAACAAAAAAATTAGCCGCTAGTTATACTTCGTATTAGTTATCCTGCAAAATTTACGGTACCGGTACCAACGAACAAGTGTTTTTCGATGTTTGTGCGTAAGAAATAAATATCAATAAAGGAGCATATTTGCAATTCATGTACCTTAGTATATTTGCAACAATGTTTAGATCATGTTGGATTTTTCTTGTAGAGGTGTATAATCCGCTATTCATTCTGTCCAATCTTCTCTGTGGTCTTCTGCTCCATTCCCTGCTGCAAATTAATCGAATTCTCTGGTACATACTCAAAGGTACGCAATTCATCACTTCATTATGTGCAAGATTCTAAATGCAATATTTGCAGATCCGTCATAAGCAAAATGTGCACTTTCGGAGAGTCAACAACTCATTGCATGCTGAGCTTTCTGAAACTTCAGCAGTTCTCACAATGATCAATCGAAGTGAAATGTTTTCGTTTCTCATATGCTGTATCTAGGTTTTGGTATAAAACCCATGCACTGTAGTTTTATAGCCTATACTTAATTTTCTACTGATGATCGAAATAGACAACAATAGATTAAAACTATAAAATAATAAAGACAGTTTCATCTTATCACTATAAAAATATTTGGTAAAAACTGAGAATTCCATTCAAAAATTGATATATTAAATATCATGACTTTTTTAAAATTTAGAATGTCCGAACTGGCTCAAAACACTGCGAACGACGCAAAATATTGAAATGAACCGTCAGAAATCTATTTAATCTAATTCCTGCATTAGATTCAAATTACAAAAACAAATAATAATAATAATATTAAGCAATTTATTCTTATAATTATATTATTTTATTATTATTATAGATCTCTATTCAATAAACGATAGTAGTCTATATAACGCATACAATCATACATGAAGAAATACTACGGTAAAGAAAATCAGTAGATATCTTGAGACTCAATAAACAAGGCAAATACAAATTGAGACCTTTAGACATGGACTCCTAATCATTATGTGACGGACACTTGTATGTTTTGAATATCCAAAAATGTGACTCGTGCGAAATGTTCTTTAGAGCATACAGATTAAAATCAGGAGAATTGACAAAAATAGTTAGTTGATTCTAGTTGAAAAGTGGTTGCCAAAAATGAAAAAAAGTTTTTAATCTGAACATGTGATATTATTACCCTTCTTTGTAACTTGAATCAAAGAGGACACAATATTTCACGCACAACCTGTGTGCATCGAGTGAATGAGAAAGAGCTTTCTTTCTGTATTCTAGCAATGCAACAGCTTAATTATACGTAAATGAATAACAGAAATTTTTGTTAAATTCTCCTGCCTATACAACATGCAAAATTATTCGAACAATGGGAATGAGGTTTTACAAATGGCATATGAAATAAACTGCAAAAAAGTCGAATAGTCGAATGTGGTAAAATTCATTCAGACAATTAAACTGCAAAGACGACGCTGCTTCACGATCAATAGATTTTATAAATGATAAAGGCATTGCTTATGTGTCCAGTCCACTGTGATTTCTGACATGATAAAAGTCTACATGATGCTGTATGAAAGTTGCAGAATTGATACATGAAGTTGTATTTAATCGTTATAAAGTTTTCTTCTATTCTTTTGAAACCACTATTTTATGTTAATGGTGCGATAGGTATTTATAGACATTATAGATTTATAGTTGGGTGCCGTGGCAGAGAAAGATAAACCTGCTACGTACAGAGTGTCTGCGAGTACATCGCAATTGTTCCACCATGAGCAAGATCAAAGATGGACTATATTTTATGAAAAAAAGATTTCTTGCAAACGGGTACCCTTTAGATATTGTTGAACGATACATGAAACCTAAACCAATGAATGAAAGCAAAAGAAGACATAGAAAAGAAACAAACAGAAAACAAATATATTTAAGGGTACCGTTCATTAATGATTTTCAGGCAACTGATATAAGAAAAGAGTTTAAAAGTTTCCAGCATCATTTGTTAGATTTGAAGCCAGTATTTGTGACCCAGCCTAATTTGAAAAGAAGTGTTTCATTTAAAGAAAAATTATTTTGTACTAGTAATTGTTTGCGTAAGAATAATATATTTTTGTTACATGAAAAATGTTGTTTATCAGTTGACATGTAATTTGTGTGAAAGCTTTTACATCGGTGAGACTTTTCGTTCTTTTCGTCAACGTATGCATGAGCACCTTACAACTGATTCGAGTTTATTTCATAAACATTTTGTTAAAACTCATGGTATGTTACCTGACCTTTCATTTGTGACACCTTTTATTTTAAAGCAAGTATTTGCTAATACGATTGAGCGGAAGATATCTGAGAAGGATTTCATTTCTAAGTATCGCCCAGATATCAATGTTTCTTTAGTATGAGAAGTAGGACAAAAACGCTATGTTGACAACCATTCACTATTCTAAAATATATCAAACCCCAAAAATTATGCCTTTTAAAGCGGCATCAAAATTCGATATAGCCACCTCGTCGATGTATGGACTTCAAATGCGAGATGCTGGAATATAATATTTTGCTATATTATATATTTCACTCTATATTATGTAACGCATACTATGAATAGGATTGCAAAATGAAGGTTATTCAGATATATGTGCATTCAATTAAACTTCCATTTGCTCTTGTGCATCTTTCATGAAATAAATAAAATCTTCCATTTTTTGTTCACCGACTGACTATTGCGATTATGCAGCCTGCAAACTGACACATCGTTATTATGGTGCTACTGGAAATGGTATGCTTTCTATCTCTAGAAATTTTAATCTCAATAATCGTGAGAGGCTTGCCATAGTAGGTTCACCAATATCTGCAGAGGCAATTCCTAAGGCTCTTGAACAAAAATGCAGCAATCTCTGTCGCATGATTGACAGACTTCGATTTTTGGATGCGCATCCTGCTTGTGTGCTACTTCGTCAAGCATTTTCTATTCCTAAATTTTTGTATATTCTGCGCTCTTCATCCGCTTACATGTATCCTGATTTACTTGCAAAAATTGATGATTCTCTAAGAGCTGGATTGGAAGACATTTGCAACATTAGTCTTGATGAACATCGGTGAAAAGAAGCTTGCCAGCCAGTTAAATTTGGAGGGTTGGGAATTAGACGTTCGACAGACATCACTTTATCAGCCTATTTGTCCTCTATCGTGTTTTCAGAAGCGATAATCAAAGTGCTTCTCTCTAATCTTTCTGATGAGGAAGGCGCCACTGCATTCGTCAACAGTGTGAGGAATGACTGGTGTGATAATCATGGTGAAATTCAACCTGAAGACGAGGAATTATCCCAAAAATCATTGGACAACAAAGTCATACAAAAACATAGCGCACTGCTATTGACAGATGCTGATCAAATATCACGAGTTCGCATATTAGGAGCCTGTGCACCGCTCTCCGGCTGCTGGTTGAGTGCTGTTCCAGTTCCTACCTTAGGAACTCGCTTAGACGACGTTACCTTCTGCATCGGGGGGAAAGTGTGCGAGTCTCAATGCTACCGTTGTAGACAAAAAGTCGATGAGCTGGGTCACCATCCTCCGTCCTGCATTTCAGTGCCGGTTGAATACCACGCAATGCTGCTATCAACGACATAATCAGGAGAGCCCTTTGTTCCGCTGGAATCCCAGCTGTGCTGGAACCAGCAGGTCTCGACAGTGGAGACGGCAAGAGGCCTGACGGACTGACATCTTTCCCGTACAAATCAGGTCGATCATTGATTTGGGATGCCACAGTGGCAGAGACTCTCTGTCAGTCTAACATCAACAGCACGTGTCTTACCCCGGGATCTGCTGCTGCAACAACTGAGGGAAACAAGCTCCAAAATACGCGTCCCTAACTAATGACTATCTTTTTGAGCCTCTTGGTTTTGAGACGTCGGGGGCCTGGGGTCCAAATTCAACCCGCGTCATAGGGGATATTGGAAATCGCGTGATGATATCCACTGGAGATCAGCGTCAGAAGGCGTGGTTCGCGAAAAGAATATCTCCCGCCTTTGTTCGAGGCAATGCAACGGCCATAACAACTTCTGTAAAGTGCACCTCTGTATTTTTTGAGAATTTTTCTAACTAATTTACCAAGTTATTTTTACTCCTCTTCTTATATCGTTATAACTTTTGTGTCATTTTATCATTCATTACTTGGTTCGTGATGTTTCTCTGTTCTTGTTAAAGAATTAAATACAATTAAATTGATTTAAAAAGTTTCATGTTTCATAATGGAAAAATGTTAATCAAAACTATTTATGAAATATCATGATGCAGACTTTAAGATATGCTTAGAGGCAATTATGAGAGATGTCTGTGTACAGAGTTAATTATGTAAATTATTAACCTCTTCTTAAACATACATATAGCATGAATTATAGCAGATAATGGATGATTTATTTCGGTCATATAGAACGTATTGACCTCAGGCCTAACAACGGCCGTCGGTTAATAAATTCTATAATGACTTCAATATCATCCATTATCTATTATCTAACATCACCTTATCTTCTACATATGCGAGGGTAAATTTTCATGAAATGAAAAATGTTGAAGGGCAATATTTTTAATCTAGTCCTTCTGGGAATGCAGGATAAATTTCATAGAAATATTCGTGTAATCACATTCGGGACATTTGCCACAGATTTGGAAGACGAATTCTCCCATTTAAGGTCGCCTATTTAAGTATCGGCAAATTTTCTATAAAAATGGTAAGTATTTCAGAATGTTACAAAAATGAATAATATATGATGACCAGTGCACTACAATAACCGTTTCTTAGAAATATAAGCCGTAGCGATTTCGTTACGATGGCGTCATATGATGTCGAAATATGCAACTTGTCGTTGCTGTTTGCTGTGAAATTGTTATCGTTGAAATGAATATAAGTTTTTATATTTCGAAATTCCTGTTGAGTAATTGATTCTCTTACTTACTGCGTCGACTCCAAGTTAGAGTTGGAGACGCCTCGGTAATTCGCAATGTCCACTTAAATAAAAAACACCAAGAAGTGAACGCATCTGAGATTGTTCAGCATTATGTAGGCCTAAACAATTCTTTTGTCCCGGGTAGTCATTGGTCTCTGCCACTAAGAGATCGATGAGACCATTAACATGCGTATCCGGCATCTCATAAAGATTCTTGCCCTGAAATGCATCGAGAGAGTGTTTGTTCTATTTGCGAAGATGAGAATCACCGATATTTGCCATTTTATTGACTGCTTTTTCTGTTTACTGAAATGATCATTCAAATTATCTTTCGTTGCAATCTCACTCTGCCCCACGATGTCACTAACCTCTGAGCCATCGCTTGAGACACATACCTTTGAGACACCATACTGATCTTCAACTCATCATCCTCAGAACTCTGATGAAGCATTTACTTCTGGAGGTTTTGTGGCAACAGTCATATGCCGTCATCGTCGGCATTAGGCCTATTGCATATTTCAGCCCATAGTAAGCAACAGCTTGGGTATTGTCTTCAGATAGCTACATAGGTTGATATAATCAAGTTTAGCCTTTATAGATATTTTAAACCAGTTTGGGCCATCTCGAGCCGCTGGCGTGCCCTAGTAGGGCGAGGTTTATGGCCAATGAAGTTTTGCATTGAAGTTTTTCGAGTCGGAGGACATCTTTGTATTCTATGCTCAGGCGAACTGGCTCCCTGCAATGTTTATGATTAAGCTATAAGTGGAATTGCTTGAGATTTGATCACTCTTTGACGTTCGTTCGTACATGAGCCGACAAGTCTAATGTTGAGGAACGTGCTATGGCAATGGACTTTGGTTGACTTTGTGACGGGAATGCCATATGCTAAAAATAGCAACAAGCATTACGCACACTTAGAAGACACTAGAAGTACAATATTCCAATGTAACTGTTCGTTTTCAGGTTTCAACAAACACCAGTTTTAAAGAAAATTGACAGTATTCACCACCGTTTACTTCATTTCAATTCTTGTTGCATTTGACATTTTGTATATCAAGTTATGCCACTGTAACTTAAACGTTGCGGTTTCAAAAATTGACATGCCATGCCATGAATGAATATCTGATGAAGTATTGATTGCCATTTTCGGTATTTTATGAATAATGGGATCACGTAAATCACATGGATAGTAAATTTCATGTGGACGTTCATCCACTGTGTCTTCCAGTATAGAGGCAGATTTTATGCCCAGTTTTTGTCTAATTTCGTGATCAAATATAAGCACCAAAAAGTGCTAATTTCTGAATTGGCGATAGTTTGCCTGAAAATATATGATAAATAATGCATGGCAATCAAAATATCGTATCACATGTCGCCAACTGGAGAAGACAGTAGATTCCGAAAAGTGCTGTAACGAAAACGCTACGATGGCGCCAAATGGGTTAACCCATTTAACCCATTAACTCCATCTGAGATCAACAAGCAGGTTAATCGTAGAAATCCGAGGCCAGATTTCTACATTTTCTTGCCTTTCTAGCTTCATGGAATGCCTGTTTTTGATCATTCACATGCAGCCAAGTGATTTCCTTGCAACATGGACGTCTGTTGCATCTTACAATGAATGAAATTTATGAAGCAACAAAATGCGTGCACGCTTAATAGAATGCATAACAGCTTTGTAACAACATTTTTTATAGCAATTCATGTTCTAACACCCTAGCCTATACTTGGAACATATTCTTGATTGAAATATGATATTTTATAAGGTTTAAATTGTGAAAATACACAATGTTTACCGAATGATGAAAAAGTAAGATGAACTTAATGCGACTAAGCGACTGAACTCAATGAAGTAAGGAGTGACGATGATCCTTTTTACTGCATGAACCCAAAAAACTTTAGTAGTAATGCTGGAAAAATAGTCTTAGCCAGTTTCTGCCAGTTTTATCCGAAAAATGGTAACAAAACCTGGTGGTTTTTACCCGCCAACCCTGATTAGAATACACATACTGAGCACGTGAACGCCTGGCACAGCGGTCTATGACTCCCATTACCAAGCGAGCAGGCGTGGGTTCGAACCCTGCGTTGAAAGTTTCAGCTTGTTTTCATGGTAAAAATTGATCTCTTACATTGAATAAAATAAATAAGATGGTTAATATTTCTGCATGTGTAAATGGTCAGAAAATCGATATTGTATTTGATTTTTTCTAATATGTCCTACCTATTAGAAGTGCTGCGAGGTACTATGACTGCAATACATTGGATTACAATACAATAAATTACTACTTCCCGCCTTGTGCTATCAGCTAGGTACTTACCAGCGCCTCAGTGTTTTCATGTTCTTCATTGAAGCTTGTAGAGGTCTCCTTGTTTGAACACGGGATCTCAATTTCTGCAGATGCTGTCAGCTGACCACGAGTGAGATTACCAGAAATGATCGTATCTTCGAAACCCGACTCTTCATCAGATTTTGTTCCATTATTTGGAGGATGAATGACGATAGTCGCCTCCGAAAAGTCATCATAGTCATCAGTGTCACTGTCGAGAATTGCATTGACGGTAGCTGGTGCCGACAACCTTCAAAAAATCATGAGCAATTGCTACCGAATCTGCGCGATGTATCATACGAGTATATGAAACAAACAAGATATTCAGCAATAACGAAGAGTAGAAATGTTATATGTGGCTGCGATAAATATTTGTATAATCATTGAAGTATGAAATTATATTTCATTGAGTTAACTATGAAACATAAGTGATTTAACCTTGCTCTGTCCATTGCACACTGTAGTGTTCAAACTATAATCTTAAAGAATATAGCACGAATTCATACAATTAATCGTAGGCAGAAATCGGGAACATTATTTTCATTTATATCTTAAACTCTTGTGCAAACATTAAATTCAAAGACTGGTATGAGATTGATAGAAAATCGTTCAAAATTTGAAAATGCGTATTATAGGAGTTACCATAGATAAGGATTTTCAAATCGTTATCTGTCAATACTACCTAAAATATTTTGAAAGAAAAAAATATGCCTTACTTAAGCATTGTATTGCCAATATGAAAGAGCAGTTTTGATTGATTTCACAATTTTTTTTAATCTGGCAAATATTCAAAAACAGTTGGCACACTACAGTAATCATTGGGCAGTTGTGGTCGAATGATACAAAAATGTTATATTTGTGTTTTCAATCGTTTATTCAATTCACTATATAAAGCTTTTTTCTATAGTAAGTAGAGTTTGTTGAAATTATTCAAAATTCGTCATTTACAGCGATTTCATCAATTCAAATATTGGAACACTCGATTTTCAATCATCAGTAGAAGGACTCTGCCCATTGCACACTGTAGTGTTCAAACTACAATCTTAAAGAAAATGGCACGAATTCATACAATTAATCGTACGCAGAAATAGGAAACATTATTGTCATTTATGTCTTAAACTCGTGTGCAAACATTAAATTCAAAGACTGGAATAAGATTGATAGAAAACCTGTCTTTTTCACTTTCTTGTCGTCAAGTCAGACATCTTAAAAATAAAAAGTTTTCAAAGTTGCTTTCGTAAGATTTCAGATGCATTTAAGCAAATATAGAGAATGGCGGCAACAACACTGATTACGTAGAGTTTGTACGAACAAATTAATTTTACAATAATACCATGAAAACATCTATTATAATTACGATATCATAAGATCAAAATTTTGTTTGATATAGGCCTATGGCACATCACGCATATGTGGGTTAAGAATAAACATCATTAATAAAAAAGGATGCAAAACAATTTAACTTATCTTCGCATTGCAATTTACTTAGCAGCCTTCATCTTGAAAATATTCAAAAATTTAAAATGCGCCCGTTGAGTTCAAAGAATATATTATATAAATTTTGGACGTTTAAAGAAATTATAGCAACCTCAAAAGTACGAACTGTGAAAATTTGTCAACTGCAGTAATAATACTGTATCCAGCAGTAACATTGATTCAAACTTTACTTGCTTCATGTTCGGTATCTAGTACATCCGCATAAATGGGTCAAATGAAGAACTGCTACGGCAACAGAATTAAATATTTTGTTTATCTGCTTCGGTTTGCTAGCAGTGTGATTAATACAAAATCGACGGCACATCGAGGAACCTATTAAGTGGGCAAAAAGAAATTCCTAATACCTTACAGAGATAGGAAAAAAGTCGTGCGTCGCTTGCGGATTAATGTGAGTTCCAGCAAAGTGCTTCGATTGCCAAAATTCCTTCAGATTCGAAGAATTCAGATCATTGCGCACAAGTTTTCTCCACAATATTTGCCCTTCCGATCATTATTAAAAAAAGTAGCAGGCGTACGAAAATTAGTTCACTTGATGATTTCACATCCTCTCCTCGGCATTTCTCACTGCATAGTGCTTACACTGAATCGAATATCAGCCAAGATAGTGATGTGTGTTTTGGTGTGTGCGAAGTGATATTACAGCACGCACGCATCTCTCACTGGCTCTGGTGTCCTCTGCTGATAGCTTATTGTTTGCCATTTCCAATAGCAAGCGATACACGAATTATCCATTCGAAAGGGAGCATGTTGTCTAATTCTGTAATGTACCATTTCGATGTTAAGGTTAGACATGATTCTTCCTTTCTAGGAAACCGAAACGCTCGCATATGAATCTAATTCTGTGGCTATCGCAGTGATTGAGTTCCATCGGTTTAATTGAATGAGAACAAGGTTAATGTTCAAGTCATGAGCAACTGATTTCTTCGTTTTTAAATTTTCTTGTTCATATTCAGATAGGTGCTGCGAATTATTTTCAAGTTATTAAAAAGATTTTTATTTGGTTGACCAACTTCATGGAATTCACCACAGAATAAAATATTTCATGTGTAGTTATAGATTCAATTCTATGGTGCTCATTGACTCAATACGATGCCGCATGCGCAATTGAACGCATGTGTCGGTGTGCAACGTGCAACATTGTGTGTCTCGTGACCGGTCAGTTATCAAACCTGCATAATCACGCCTTCAGTCGAGATGAAAACTGGGAAGTCTTTTTGTTTCTTTTGAAGCAATACTGAATGATGCTTTGTGGGAATTGCTAGTTAAGACAACATGAACACATAATCCAATGAGATAAGGTTGGAGGCAGGGAAAAACAAGTTCTTCGGTTGATGATTTCTTTAAGAGTGTAAAGCACGATGCATTACGCGCACCACCGGTACACATGATCACGCGAATGATGAAATGATTGCACAGTTAATGACAAACGCTCAGAGTGATGACATTGTAAACACGGATGTTCTGCAAATAAAGTGCTAAAATGAATAACCTTTGAAGCTGAATGAAGTACCTAGACAGATGCTACTATACTGCTATGCATGACTCTCATGCATCAGTAACGGTAGAAGTCTCTATGATGACATACGAGTACAATGACCTAGATGACCACTGAACTCTCGTGGAACGCAACATATTGGTTGAGCACTGTACCGCATGAACGTGTAATAAAATCAATAGACCACGCAAAACATTCCATCGATCAGCAAGGAAATTCAAAGGTGCTACATACAACTGATCATACCAACATTATAAAGATCGGCAACTGCAGACAAAATATGGATGTCACAGTAAAAATAAGCACGCAGAGGGGATTTCAATGTATGTCGGTTTATGTAGTCAAATCTATCTTCGTTCCAATTGACATTCTCATTTGTAAAATTCATTTCTTTGTGGTGCTCCAAAAACCACAATATCTTCCAGAAACAGACAAACAGAAAAGACATGCACATCAGCAATTCAGCAAAATGCGTCTTCACGTACTAAACTTAAACTGGTATTGACCTGATGATCTTGGCTATTGATTAGGGCGCTGCGGTAATTGTATTGAGTCGTATTTAGTCTTGGAATTCTTGGAAGCTATCAAATTCTCGTCTGATCGAATTCCATCATCATCATATCCATTTTGGTCATCTCTTGATTTTCTCTGCAGAATTCTACCATTCTTAATCGTTATCCAAGATGGTGAAATGATGATTACTCCAAAGAAAGCAATAATACCAAGAACTCTGAAGCTCCAGTGATACGATGGATCCATCTGATACAGCCAAGCTCCAATTGGACCTCCCACAAGGAATCCAAGGCCAACACTCAGCATCATAAAACTCAAACCTGATCTGTATAATTGCAGACCCACAATGTGGACAGTTAATTCATAGATGATGGCGTTCCCTCCGAGGCCTAACCCCATAAAACCACAGCAAACAGCAATGGTTGCATAACTATTAGAAAAGGATGACCCAATATTTGCAACAACCAAGAATGAATAGCTGATCATATAAACGAGGACAACATGAACTCGGGATGACTGTGCCGTCACTCCAACCATGACTCGACCAACAATTCCTGTAATACCGACCAATGATGGTAAGAAGATCAGTTGAGTTGAAGTCAAATCGGATATAGAGACACGGCCATAATTGTAGATGTGTGTTGAAAAGCCACCGAGACCACAACCTATTGTCACTCGGCTTAGACAAGCCAATGTAAAGATAGGTATTCGAAAAACACAAAAACCTGACAGAAACTCATTGAACTTTTCTTTGACTTCCTCTAATCGTTCGGAGATTGTCTCCTTCTTAGGAGGGGGTTCATCTTCCATTTCATCGACGACTTGACGAGGAGTTATAAGGGCGGCTGCAACAACAAGCAAGTTGAGATTGATACCTCCGAGGATGACAAATGCTCCCCTCCATGTAAATGAGTTTACGAGGAGTCCGGTCAGCGGAGGAATGACGAAAGTCCCAAAACCAGACCCAACAGTTCCAAATGTAGTAGCCAATATTCGATATTTCTCGAAGTACACTGGAATTACTGAAAACACTGTCAAATACACAAAGGCAAAGCCAGTACCTGTTAACAGGCCGTACGAAAACAACACACCCAATACACTTGTTGTAAACGAGGAGGCAATTAATCCTGCAGTTGATATCGAGCATCCGATGACAACTGTTCTGCGTGGTCCAACCATACAGACAAGAAAACTGGCCGGAATTCCCGCAGCAAACGTGCAAAATAAACAGAGGTTGACAGCCCATGACGTTGCGACTGCTGACTCCTCAAATTCGTCCAGGAAGATGGCGTAGAAGACGGAAGCGCTGAATGGGACCCCAAATGTCAAAGTCACGGTCAAGAATGCACACAGGACAATGACGATGGCCCATCCTCGGTCAATGTCCGGAGAACGGGAGGTCGAGTCCTTCATATCGTGTGAGTCAATGTTTGGATCAACCTTTCATGCACCTAAAATGTTATTTCTATGAACCCGTCACTATGTGCTTAATAGGAAATCGATTAAGTGTTATAGATTAGTGAAGCATACAACAGTTATCGTCAGAGTTTCAGAATGATGTATTGGTCTTCTGCTGATTGGAATGAATCAAATGAGATAAACAGAATATAAAAAGTTGATTCAGAACGTGATGCTTGCAAGACAATATCGTGAATTCTGCATCATGTCATTAAACACAATTGTCTTCACCTTTCAGGAAGTTTTCAGGATGCTGAGATAATGAAGAATGTTTCTCGGTCAATTTCAAGTTGATGAAGATTTGCAACAAGCTCAAAATATGAAGTTTTCAATGAAAAGCAAGCTTAACAACAATAGATTTTCAATGCCTGTGTCCTTATTTCCCTTTCCTGTCAATTTTATCGCGCAAGTCGTTAATTGAAAAAACAAGGTGCCACTTTCACGTTGCATTGACCCGTTTATAATTGCGTATTTACTGTTTGTAACATCATTCATTTATTATCATTTGAATTATTGAAGAGTGCGCCGAAGATTTACTATTGCATACTGAACTGTTAGTTACCCATAAAGATATTTCAATTGTGGCCAATTGATTCATTATTTTGATATCGAAATAATGGCATGTTTACGATGATTACGATACGAAAATTATGTCTATTCACAATTTAATTTACGAATCGTAAACATTCTATCTCTTGACGCATAATACATCATTAATTCATGTTTCCAAGACAACTGGATTTGCATACGACATTAAAACCAAAATCTGAAAACGAAGCCTTCGCAATGAGGAATCAAAAAGCACAATATGTGATGCAATATCATGATGTCGTGATTTCAATTCGATATTCCTTCCTTCATTGACTAACAGAAACATGTATTGACTTTGGATTACCGGTAATAATTGCCCTTAACCCATTTCTGCCGGCTATATAAACAACGGTGAATTGAAGGAATCTATTTTTGTTTCCTAGCATAACTAATGCTAATGAATCCCAACATGAATTATACTTTTTATATCATTATGGTCATAGATTTCTCGCTCCTGCTAAATTTAGCACATCCGGCATCAGCATTACATTAATAGGCTGAAACCAGAACGTGCTGATTGCAAGACAATATCGTGAATTCTGCATCATGTCATTAAACACAATTGTCTTCACCTTTCAGGAAGTTTTCAGGATGCTGAGATAATGAAGAATGTTTCTCGGTCAATTTCAAGTCAATTTCGGTCAATTCAAAAACCATATTTAGTAGTAGTAAGCGTTAGTAGTAGTAGTAAGCGTTTTTATTTCAAAGAATGAAAATCGTACATTGCTATGTCATTCAAATACAATCACTTAGTGAAGTATATAATACAAAAGATAAGATCACATCAAGAGAAAAAGTAAGTTCTAACAGTGCATACCATGAGTATGATCAGCACTACAATATTTGTAATAAAAAAGGGAAAAAGGACCGGTTGTATTTTTCGATTCGAACACATGGGTAAATGTACCGGTTTGACCGGACAGATTTCTTTGGAAGAAGGTCTCGCAAAATGTGATTCGTATCACTTTCAATTTTTCTAAATAGTTTTAATGATATACACATCCGATGTTGTTCCACATTTCTAAAGCATACAGCACATTCAGAAAAAGCATCACAAGGCTGATACATATACATTATGCGGTGGGCTCTCTTGTCGATAGTAGCCAGAACTTTATTGTCCTTCTTTGAGAGACCAACAAAAACCGCAGACGCATAATTAAAAACAGATCGAATAATAGCAAATTAGATCTCGTGCAACTTATCAAAAGGTACAATTGTTTTCAAACGACGAATGATATGCAAACGTCTGCTACATTTTATGCGAAGATGATCAATGTGATCCTCCCAAGTCATCTTTTCATTGAGAAAGACACCAAGAACTTTTGTGGATGTAACACGGTTGACAGGAAGAGGATTGTCAAACACAATAGGATGACGAGCGACAATCAGTACATTCGATTTGCCTGCATTTAATTTCAAAAAGTTATTTGAGCACCAATTCTCCATGTGAGTAACTTCACATTCAATAAGCGAACGAATAGCCACTGTATTGTCATTTGGCAACGGAATTATAATGCTCACATCATCTGCATATTTAATCATAGTGTTAGAACTATTGCATGCATGTAGGTCATTTACAAATAGACAAAATAAGAAAGGGCCCAATACGGATCCCTGAGGGACCCCACATAAAATGTTCACAGTGCGAGAAAACGCTCCATCCAACTTAACAATAGCATTCCTTCCTATAAAATAGGACTTCAGCCATGACACAAGCTCACTGGGAAAGTTCATTTGACTGATTTTCCGAAATAGCAAATCATAATTAACAGAGTCAAATGCCCTTGACATATCGAAGTTTAATATCGCACAACCAAAGTATTGCTTATCATCAAGGATACGAAGAGACGTGTCAACCAATCGCACAAGAGCGGTAGTACTTGATGCACCCCTCCTAAAACCATGCTGATCATTTCCATAATTACAAATAAATAGGTCAATATAACGCTTGAGGACGATACGCTCCAAGATTTTCGAAAGGACTGGAAAAATTGATATAAATCTGAGATTGTCGATTTGTGGAGGACTGCTCTTAGGTAGAGGTACAATGGTGCCAGTTTTCCAAATAGAGGGAAATGTCATTTCGGCTAGTGAGCAATTAAACACATGCGATATGGGTTCTGCAATTACATCAGCCAAATATTTGTATATTCGTATAGGAACGACATCTGCACCGGATGACTTGCGAAGGGGCAGTTTATTCAGCAATTGTCTGACCTCCGAAGTGCTCACATTGCAACACCAAGCATTTGAAGAAATATTGGAAGCTGTAGATATGTCACTTCCACCAGAGAACGTGCTGGATATTTTGTTGGCAATCGCCTCAAGAAGCTTCTCAATACCGCCATTTTCTTCACATAATGTAGACCAGTTATCCACCCTCCTGGTTTTATTGTGATGAGCCACGATTTTCCATAAGCCGTGTGGAGAACTCTCTTGAATTCTATTCGCCCATAGTTCTTTCGCAGTTTGTATTTCTCGTTTGACCTTTATTTTCAGATCGTTGTATCTATTCCAATTTTTTGTGCGAAATGCAGCCCACTTCTCGTTAATTAGGTGTTTTGTCAATGGTGTTATCCATTCCTTATCGTGTGGAGTAATAGTCACGAAAGTATGTGGAATATATGTTTCAATGAACAACGTCAAATATTCGAGGAATGCATGCACTTTCAAATCAACACTGTCCAGGTTCGTGATGAGTCCCATCCAATCAAAATGATAAGCGTGGTAAAACAAAGCGTCCATATTGGATTGCCTGAAGTCATAGAGTTTATGAAACTTGACAACATCATGTAACACCAGAGGCTGATTTGATGGATAACATGACAAAATAAGGTGATCAGAGTTACCCAGCGGCGCATCGTACTTAACTTTGGTACTATCATATACTGTACACAGATTCCTTGAGATGATTACATGGTCAAGTATAGTATTCTGCCTGGTTGGGTTGATGATGATGTCACTGAGATCTAAATCAGAACATAGCCTTTTCACATCGAAAGAATTCAAATCTCCAACCACCATTTGATGATAATGAGGGTGATTCACGAGAAAGTCATCAAACAGATAAATTATGCTGGATTTAGTTTCATCCAGCTTTGAGGCACACAGGCTTGGGGGCACATAGAGACATACCAAAAGAATGTTGTTTGAGGTTATGTCGATAATCAAATAGTCAATGTCTTCGGGAAGTTGGTACATGTGAGTAACATCAGAAAAAGTCAAATAGGACTTAAGGAAAACAGCAACTCCTCCGCCTCTTCGATAACAACGGTCGTTTCGGCAGTTCACATACCCAGGGATTGTTATCAGTGACGAATTCACCAGCTCATTTAACCATGTTTCAGTCACACACACCAAATCAGGAGACTTTAGGGAACAGATAATCTTAAGTTCATCCACTTTAGGTAATAATGAACGTGCATTCAAAAGCATAACAGTAGGATACTTTGAATAGTCCTGTAAAAACTTTAATGAAAATTTGTACGAGAGTTTTTAACATTTTGTGCTTGTACAACCTTTCCATTATAGATAACGACATTTTCACCATTATCTCGTCTGTATTTCAATTATTTCCTCAATATCACATTTCTGTCGCGCTCCATCTTGGTGCTATCGGGATTGATGTAGACTTTCGCCAAATGAGGGATAGAACGAAGTTGTTTTGCCTTTCGAAGAATGGAGGAACGCAAGTCATCGTCAGCACACTTGAATCTGAGTAGTCGAGGCTTATTAGGCACACTTTTCTGCCCAAGTCGATTGCACGATGTAATCTCCATGTTATCGATTCCGACGGCTGCACATAAATCACTGAGGGATTTCTTGTCATTTTCAATTCTGGCATCAACGGTTCCAGTTGTCAATTCCGGGAGACCAGATACGATCAAATAATTTTGCCTTCTCAATCTCTCCTTCATCTCAATATACATATTCTCGAATATCATTTCATTAACTTTGCTCATATCATTGCATTCCATTCGCAGTTGATCATATTTCCTTTGTAGATCTTCATACTGAGTAATGAGAACATTCAATTTCTGAGTCAGGGGGTCTAAGTGTCTTTTCAGGTGAGTCTCAAGTACAGAAGATATACCATCACTATCAAAAGAATCATTGACCTGTACGTTACTAGGTGACGTAGAAAGAGATTGTCTGGAAGACTTATGATTCTTTAAATGAACAATAGCCTTGATCATTTCTTTTTTGGAGATGTTGGTACGTTTCAATAGATCACCTTCGGATAAGGAAATAACCTCTTCCGCGGACAAAACCATGTTGAACAAAACCAAAGATGCAGGATTCGAACCAGCGCCGCTGCAGATCAAAGCCAATTACCCGATCCACTAATCCGATCGGCCACTAGTGCAACGCTGCGACCTAGTGGTCAAGTTCAAGCAATTCTAAGAATAGCAAAAACGCGTGCGTGATATGGACGAACTTCCGATTCTGTTGAAAGCAACAACCACAGTCGAGCGATGAGAGTAACTCACTGAATTCACTGCTGTATCGACGTTATATCCAAATATTCCGAATATGAATGAACGGCGACAATAACCGATGCGATGATCAGATAGACGATGTCATGACAGTTCTTGTGATGTATAATTTTACCATATAACGACGTATAACACACAATATTATCAAATAACACTTTATGCACCGGACACTGCGAGAGACACAACCAGCCGCTATCAAGCTGCGTCGTTTATATTTGTCATATTTGTCGGATTACTGAGGAATATTTATTACTGTATGGCATTTATCGTCATGCAAACATATTGTAGTTGCTACAGCTGCCACGACCGAATTTTGCTATTCTTTTGTTGTCGGATGGATTGTTTGGAAGGCGATTCTTCCAGAATATTCCAGTGCACGATATACCCAGATTTTCTTTCAATTAATGAAAAACGCGCAGACCAGAAAAGACGTTGTCCGTAGATATTGACAGTTCTTGTTCTGTGCATCGATCTTTCGATATTTTCGCCAAGGTTTGGCCATCATCGTTACCGCTTTTCTCAAAGTCATATACTTCTGTTGCCTGTTCGGAATGTTCACGTAGTAAGGTCCAAACTTTGTCCAAATCTGATGGATTTACCTGCTTTGTGTTGTTTGCATCCATGGCGACCGAAATATTTCACCATTCATTCATCAAAGGGAGACTGCTACATTCCGGCGCATTCATGAGAAATCTGTTTTTCAATTTTCATTTATGTCACTCAAATGCCGGATGTACAGGGTTGGCAGAAAATAAGTGGGACACGTATTTTTCAGTGTTATTTCTTGCAGTAAATGACTTTGAAATGCTGCACATCTAATCGATCGATATTATTCTTGTTAAATAACCGCCGCTAGTGTTCAATATTCCACTACTAGCACTTCATTAGAAGCTTACTTTATGTAGTTCAGGTAAAATGTAGGCTCACTCAAGCCATTGAATGTCCAATAGACATATAAAGGCAAGAACATAGTTTGGAAACTCTCTTCCTTTGTAAGTTATTTTGCTTCAAACTCATCATGCCTTATTAACAGTGAAACATTTCAATCTAAACATTCGACACTTGATAGTTTTATGCTTAACTATTTGTCTTAAGATGTCCGACCTTCCGGCATCATCACTGAAAAAATGCAATATTGTCGTAGAATAACTTTATTGAAAGGCAAATAATCCAATCAAAAGCTCATCAATGCCTAATGTGTCCTCCTCTAGCTACAATACACCTCTCAATTCGATCAGGCATGACCAGATTTTCACAAATTGTGAATGGTGGGTAGTGTTCAAAATCCAACGATTGCCTCTGATTTCTGCTGAATTCCTATCTTACGAAAACGATTTTTGAGGCAACTCTACAGGTTCTCAATGGGATTAAGTCAGGACTATTTCCTGACCATTGCAAGACTACAAACCCTTGCGAAATCATGAATGATTTTACCTTCTTTGCAGTATGACATGGGGCCAAATCGTGCTGTTATACCCAATCAGCTCCTTCGTACCATTCTGCTGACTGAGGCACAACACGATGCTGTAGTTCGGTCAGACACTGGTCAGCGTTCATTGAGCCCTCGCAAAGGTGGAGTCGTCCCATTCCATGGAAACTCATGCAGCTCCAGAACATGAGTTTCACAGGATGCTTGAACTGCTGGCGCATATGGACCTCTGACACGGCTTCATTCCAAGACTGACGAACGAATTGTGTCTGAGGAGGCTGCAACGCTACCATGGTCTCGTCCGAGAAAATAACATGCAAGAAAAATTACATTTAATCTGTGGGTATCATTTCGACAACTTTCTGATCTCCACATATCAATGGTCCAATCCTGGTGATCCTTTGCCACTGCAGACGCTTGGCCTTCATATTGTCAGTAAGAACCTGGCATGGTATCGGTGTATAGGCACATCGACCAGCCTCAGTCAGTTGATTTCGCACAGTACGCTCACTAATATCTGTCGCGAATGCTGACATCTCTACATGGATGTCCACAGAACTGGCATGTGGATGGCGCTTACTGATCCTCACAATAATTCAGTCTTCAACTTCAGTTGTTGCCCGATGACGACCACACAAATACTTTTGCGATTCATGTGTACCAGTCTCTTCGTATGATCCCAACAGCACTCTTTGAAACATTCAGGTTATCAGCACGTATAGATTCAGCACGATCAGGTTCACGTATAGATTTGAAAGTACTCTTTCTAAAAGTAATAATTTGCAGACGTTGGCTATTTGTCAGGTTGGTCATCATTGGAGATGTCTCAAAGATCATTTGATATTGACAGAGCTGTGTGCTGGTGGCATTTATCTCTGTCTCGCGTCGCATCGAGTGTTTTACGTTTTCACCATCTTATTGAGCATATTCAGTGTTGGATTTTATATCATTGTGTTCCACGTAACATCATCTGTTGAAATATCCTTACATCTGTGTTTGAATCTTGACCGACTACGTGGAATTGCCCGATTTGTATTTTTTCCATTCAAGTTACTTCCTCGTCAGTTAGTTCCATTTACACATGGTTGTTTGGCGTGACTGCAAACACTGATATCTCACATTCACGGGCGCTATATCATTTCTGAGATTTTTCAGAGCAAATATCTGTTTACACGTTCGTGGACTGTCAAGTTACCGTGGTCTTCTTGTTGACAATGAGAAGAGGTATGGATCCAAATTTAATTATCAAGGTATTATCGAAGAGCATAATGATAATATTTTTCTCAAAGCTGAGTCTTTGTTACGTCCTTTGGTATCTACTGAAATGATACATCGAGTTGAGAAGATCGGCAAGCCAAAGGCCGGTCAGCTACGGTTGACTACGGTGGTTATGAAGACAAAAGAAATCAAGAAGAAAGTGCTTGAGAATTTTAGAAAGATTGATCAACAGAATGAACCCAAAGGTATTTTCATAATTCCCGAGTGTACTTTCCCTGATAGGAAGGAATTTCACCGCATTCGGTTACTAGCGAAGGAATTGAGGAATAAGCATCCTGATTCAAAAATTGATGTGAAGAAAGGCGTGCTCATGCTGAATGACATAGAATTTGATAGGGAGAATCCTTTACAACATATTTTTCTTACTGAATGACTGCTCAGTGCAAAAGAAACCGACAAAAAGAGTGATGTCCCATGTATCTGTTATTTAAATACCAGATCAGTTAGCAATAAGATGGACAAATTGTTTATTTTAAATTCAGATCGTGATATTGACTTTTTGTGCATTACAGAAAGTTAGTTGGATGCTGCTATAGCAAATGGTTTGATATCATTGCCCAATCTCAATGTGTTCCGTGCTCATCGAATAGATCCTAAGGGTGGCGGAATTGTCGTCTGGAATAAATCAACATATATTGTGAAAGTAATAGCAAGTAATTTGCGCAATCCTGATGTTGAATTATTGATTTTACATGTAACACATCATTTTTTGGTGTATTTTAGTCACTCTGTATTTTCCAATTGGATCGAAATTGAGCAATAGTTCTGTCGCAACTGCATGCAATCATGTTACAGATATCATTGATGATGCAATGTGCCAGATTGTTTCTCCTATCCCTATTATCCTTTGCGGTGATTTCAATAAAGCTCCTACTTATGCATTTGAGACAAATTATGATTTGATGAATATTGTTACTGAGCCGACGCGTTATCATTCTATTTTAGATGTCATCCTTGTACCTGCCAGCTTTGTTAATTTTTGGTATAACATTGGGGATCTGCCTCCTATTGGTTGCAGTGACCATGTGACATTATATTTAAGGTCCAAGTATTTGAATTGCATTAAATTAAATTTTTTATGTAAAGTGTTGGATTTACGTAATCGAATATTCGAATTTGTCAGGAACATTTCAATTCCATTGATTGGGATGATGAGATGAAGCATTTGTCCCTTGATGATGCATGTAACTTCTTCTATTCTCATTTGTGGCATGTCCTTTCATTGCTACCGTGTGACTATATCCACAAGACTATATCCATGTAAAGTTCATCGAGAAAAAGTGTGCTCAACGCATGTACATTCTGAGACGGGTCAGATCTGTCACTAGTATTGATGACTTCACTACCATTTATCAAGCATTGGTTCGGTCGCTGATAGAGTACTGCTGCCCAGCGTTTTTGGGAATCTCCTCATCAACAGACTCAAACCGGCTGGAGAAGATTCAGAGGCGCTGTCTGAAAATCAAATCGCGTGATCTGAAGCTGGATGACATTGAAGCTAGAAGATGGTCGCAAGCCATCAACACCTTCAACAGGCTGGAAAGATTAGAGACTTCCATCAGAGGATTGTTCCCCAGTTATTTACCAAGTGGGCGTCTCGCCGTACCATTCTGTAGAACTTTGCGTCGTCAAAATTCTTTTGTTCCACGCATTTGTAGCACCCTTTCAAGGTCATCTACGAGACACTAAATGCACGTGACTATTAGTTGCACGTGACTGATGGCGTTCTCCAATCCGCAAGTGTACAGAGGCAATGCTACTGCAACCATTGGATTAATCAGTTCTTAAAAGAACTCAATGGAGCTTTCTCGTGGCAACGAATTAAAATTGATCAGCTTTGTCCCAATATCTGGTAAAAATGGAAATCTTAAGACTTGTAATACTACTCATTCTTACTGTTAATATACTAATATCATAGATTCCAAACACTGCCGCATACACGTTCAAAACAGACGTCTAATATACTTTAGCGACTACAGATGCTGATAGTGGAAATAGAATAAGACAATGGTCACCAAAGGTTAAGGAAATTAAAAATGGATATTATAAAACAACAGGAAACCGATGAATAAAAATTGGAAAAGTGGAGGTAAAATATGGAAATACAACGATGCTACTACACCGATTACAAGTGAACTATATCTGACACTACACAAAGTGGATAATGGTAAGAGTGGATAAGTGGAAAGTGACCGATTCCAAAACCAGACCGATTTCAAAATTACCCATTCCTAAAGTTATCTTTGAGAAGAGGGTGATTAAAGCTTAGAAGACGGAAATACTAGACAAGATTGATAAATCTCAGTTTGGGTTCAAACCTAAGAGCTCCACTACCTGTGCTCCGCTCGGAATTGAAAATTTCATTACGTCAAATCTTCAATGCAATGATGTAATAGCATGTCATCTATGCGCCATTGATTTAACAAAGGGGTTCGACAAGGTGTCTCATGCTTTGCTTTCTCAAAAAACGGTCAGACGCAATTTATCAAATTTTCTGATAACTTTTATTGACAACTATCTGTCTCATCGTTCCCAGACAGTGAAATGGACGAACAAATATAGTGGTTATGTGTCGGTTACCTGTGGAATTCCGCAAGGTTTCTCCTTTGGTCCATATTTATTTAACTTCTCTGCTCAGACTTATGTTTGACAAATAGTAACGGAAATATACTTGTCAAATATGCGGATGATAACTATTTGTGGTATAATCAAAAACGGCTCAATCGGCAAATCTTTATCGCAACCATTTCATCAAGTTAGTAAATGTATTGTTGCTAGCAACATGAAGTTCAATGTTGATAAAAGTAGCCACATATTTTTTACGACGAAGTACCAGGCTGAATTGGAACGATTTGCTATCCCCGACATCCCTGTGAAATCCGAACTCAAGATGTTAGGTGCAACGTTCGGCGAGTATTTGAAGTGGTCTAACCATTGTGGTAATATTGCAAAAAAGGCTTCATCCAGACTTGGTGCGCTGAGACAATTGAAACCTTCTATGAGCACTGAGTCCCTGGTGACCATTTACAACTCCACCATCCGAAATATCCTCGAGTATTGTCCTCCATTATTGATTTCAATACATCAAAAGGCAGTGATCTATTTGATTTGGTGCAAAGACGAGCGCATAGAACCACATGTGGTACTTCAAGTTGTTTATGTGATAATTTTTTGCCTCTAAACTACATACGAACTATCCTGGCATTTAAGCTATTCTCGCAGTTACTTAGTGACCCTGAACATCTGCTCCATCATTTCAAACCAGATTTGCTTCCATTCTCTGGCAAACTTCGTGTCCCAAAGTGTGATCTTGTCTTAAGACATCTTTCCTTCCAAGTATGTGTAAGTTTGCAAATAGTGGCTTTCTGTAACCTTCTGTTAAAGTATATTTTTCACTTGATTAATTTGCTAAATTTTCTTTTGATTGTCTCACGATTTTTATCATTGAGACTGTATTTTTTCCAAATATACGACATTTCTTCTTATTATTTTTATTAGATTCAACTGACTTCGACAACGGGATAATGACTTAATCTTGCTTGTTTTTCATGATTGAAATTCAAATTTTTCGAATAATAAATGAAGCGAGAAAGCAGAGTCTCACATGAAACGAATGTATTCATAGAAAGCTGATAATAGATTTGTCAATGAATTTGCCTTTCAGTAAAGTTGTTCTACGACAAAATTACATTTTTTCAGTGATGATGCCGAAAGGTCGATAGGCCACGGCCTACTGACAGACATCTTAAGACAAATAATTAATTATAAAACTATCAAGTGTCGAATGTTTAGGTTGAAATGCTTCACTACTAATAAAGCATGATGAGTTTGAAGCAAAATAACTTACAAAGGAAGAGAGTTTCCAAACTATGTTCTTGCCTTTATATGTCTATTGGACATTCAATGGCTTGAGTGAGCCTACATTTTACCTGAACTACATAAAGTAAGCTTCTAATGAAGTGCAAGTAGTGGAATATTGAACACTAGCGGCGGTTATTTAACAATAATAATATCGATCGATTAGATGTGCAGCATTTCAAAGTCATTTATTACAAGAAATAACACTGAAAAATACGTGTCCCACTTATTTTCTGTTGACCCTGTACTAAATTCCGAACATTTCAATTTTAAGTTATACAGTATATGCGTTAAGCGATATTTCATTATAGCAATATATATTTCACTACAGTTATGAACAAAAAGTTACATTAAGAATGAACATCGTTGATTAGAAGGATGAAAAAACATAAATGTAACTTGCCCTTGTATTGCAGTTACTCTTATTGCAATTATTATTCTTGAAAATATTCAAAAATTTAAGAAGTTACCGGTCGCGTTCAATGAATATATTATATAAATTTTGGACGTTCAAAGAAATCATGTCAACCTCAAAAGTACGAGTCTAAAGTGCTGCATCTAGCAGATAAAATGATTCAAACTTTACTTATTTCATGTTCGATATTTAGCACATCCGGCACAAATGGGTCAAATGAAGCTCTGCTATGGCAGTGATTGAGTTCCATCGGTTTTATTAAATGAATTCACGGTTAATGTTCAAATCATGAGCTTCAATTTTCTTCGATTTTAAATTCTCTTTTTTCTTGAATTGATTTATTTCATCTCCTTGCTCTTTGTTAAAAATTGACAAAGATGTTTAAATTGTTTTGATTTGTTTAAATTGACTGATTTCTTCGATTTTATAGTTTCTTGTTCATTTTCAGAAAGGTACTGCGAATGATTTTCAAGTAATTAAAAAGATTTTCTATTTGGTTGACCAATTTCATGAAATTCACCAAAAATTAGATATTTCATGCATAGTTATAGATTCGATTCTATGCTGCTCATTGACTCAATAAGATGCCGCACTCGCAATCGAACGCATGTGTCTGCGTGCGCCGTGCAAAAATGTGTGCCTAGCGGCCGGTCAGTTATTCAACCAGTGTAATCACACCTTCAGATGAGATGAAAACTGGAAAGTATTTTTGTTTCTTTTGAAGCAATACTGAATGATGCTTATGTGGTAATTGCTAGTTAAGACAGCAGCATGAACAGACAATCGGGGATACTATCCCAAAAGTTGAAGTAGTAAACCTTTCTTTTCATTGTAAATGTACATGCATTTCAGATGATGTATGCATTTGTATGTTTTAAAGAAGACAATACGTATGTTTTACCAGATATGTTTTAGGATAGGATTATGCTTGATTATTTCCTGAAAGATATTAACCCATTAAACGCGGTGGCATATATATGCCAGGTAACTTACCTCCATTTATGCTTCATTTTAACCGTGAAAACTAGTTTTTCGGATGATTTCTTTTTGACAAAACATAACTTAAAATCATGTTCAAGATTTGTGGTTTAAAATAACTTTTTCAATTTCATCCATTTGGCGGGAAATTCAAATTGTTTTTCAAAATGGCGCGAAGAAATTCTTCGTTTGGGTAAGTTGATTAAAATATTCAATTTTGAACTTTCATAATCTTTTCGTGTCCATGTATGTATCATTTGGCGTATTTTCTAACCCTGTGCACCAGTCTGATATTCAAATTTGATTTAGCTCAGCGGCAATGAAGCAATACGCTCGTAAGTACTGAAATGTATATACGCCATGGCGTCATCCGCTACTGTGAATGTCAGAAAAAGTATCTCTATCAGACAAAAATAACTCAGCGATTCATGCACTGTATGATCTAGTTAACAATGGAGAGGATGATATTGTGATGTAGCCCCCGTTATGAGATGGTGAGGACAGTACAAAGACAGTGGTAAGGAGGACGAAAATGGCCTTGACGATGATGTATCAGGTAGGCCTAATTTGTACATGTACCTACTACTATATCGAATGCCCTGCAGTGACACTTGGTTAACAGCAAAATTGTGAGCTATCAGTTTGCTTGGCTCTTCCATTATCTTGTATTCTGCAAATTATGTGCAAATTACTGTAGGAAGTTAGCAAAATAAAAGATCAGGATTGACAGTAAGCCTACCCATGGTTTGAAAACGATGGACACACTCTGACCACACTTGCACCACTATTTGCCTAAGAAGCTAATATTAGTTAAAGTTAAATAGCTAAAGTTACTACTATAACTTTCTACACTTTGTGTAAACCAGCATGTTACTTTTTTCTGAAGACACCACACTTGATTATTTTCGTCTATTGTGATGCAGGATGAGCATGATTTTGAAAAATACACAGTGCATGCGAAAGCTATTTTCAATAATTATTCTCTTTCATTTCAGAATAGCAACATATGACACCCACTCAAGTTGACCATCATAGTCTAGATGAGGAAGACGATTACAATATCTAAAAATGATAATGAATAATTGCATTGGAGAAGCTGGATGTCAGAATTTGACGGTGGCAATGCGCAACGATGGTAGGCCTATAAACCATTGGTACACCTAAGCAGCTGCTGCGCTTTGGGCCAAGATCTTTCACGAACGAAATGCTACAAATGCGGTGTGGGATTGTGCGACAAGTGTTTCAAAGCATGCCACATTTGGTGACTTATTTTGTGACGACATGACCTGTTGCCTGTTGAGCATACACACATAAGCAAGATAGCCGTTTTACAGACCAAAGACTAGGCCTGCTAATGAGAAAATTACTGATATACGTGCATGTGTGCAAAGCATGTGTATTTGCAAGAGAGTTTTAGAAGCTGTTATACATGTACACTGTTGTGAGATCTCTTTTATATCATGCAATAATGACACAAATTATTTTTTGAGTAAAACTACAAGTAAGTTTTTTTAATTGAGCTGATATACATTGCTCGTATCAGAATTTGATTTACATGTAGCCTACATGTTACTGAATAATCCATCAAGGCAGTTGATATGAATAACGGATGTGTAAAATGAAGTTTGAAATGCACAAGCAAGATGTTCGCAATTGTTTTTTTGCAGTTTTATAAAGTTCAGTGCTTCAATTTAGCCTTTTATTGTCACAACCATAATTTACTACATTTTTGGAGTGGTAAGACGCGACGCGATGGCATATATATGCCATCTTCGAATTCGATCCGATATGACTCGTATCCATTCTACTTGTGAAAATATTCATGTTTCGGGATATTTCAAGCTATGTTTATTGATATAATTCGAAATATTCAAAGAAATCACAGCCACATTTAATGGGTTAAAGGAATAGGTTGTAGCCCGGGAAAATCAAGTTCTTCGGTTGATGCTTTCTTTAAAAGAGTGTAAAACACGATGCATTTCGTGCAACACCGGTACGCATGATCACGAAAATAATGAAATGATTGCACAGTTAATGACAGACGCTCAGAGTGATGACATCATAAACACAGATGATGTGCAAATACAATGCTAAAATAAATAGCGCACTTTGACAGATGCTATTATACTGAAAACAAATGTAGAAAGTCAAAGACAGAAAAAAGGAAAAAGAGAGTTGAAAGTCGACGATTTCAGTCTACATCATTCCACACAGATCGGGTCTTCATTCCACCTTGTTGACACTGCTGAGCTTCTTGGACCACGACGATTCTTTGATGACACGTCTTCGGTAAATGGGATCGCTGTCAAATGCACCACAATTGTCCCAATCAATGTCGTGGCCACTGTCTAGAGTATGGTTGGGAACTTCCGAGGACGTGGAGAAGCTCCTGACATTCCTTTGATGTTCTTTGAGACGTTCCGGTAAAGTTCTCGAGCTTTGCCGACGTATGATCACTGACAATTGATATCATTGCACTTGAGATGATAAACGACACCGAGATGCTGGGTATCTCTTCTTGACTAAGAAGAACTTCAGCGTATGCATGGGCTTGCAGTGTGTCTGGGCGCCAAGCTGCGTGAGTGTCTTCAAAATCGACTCCACTAGACGGATGACGTAGGAGATCACACATATGACGGCATCCTCATCCGTAGCTTCAACAGCGTCATCTACACTGTAAACTTTAAACCGTTAGTATCCGTTAAAATTAACAGCAACAACTAGTTTCACGGTTTTTTATAGTCTAACTGTAAATATCCGTAAAAACAGACGTTATTTTATCTGATATGACCGAATTTTAACTGTTACGTCATCACTCATCACGTTGTGACGTCATCATTTTAACAGATATTTACGGATATTTTCTGTGAAGTTTTTCTGTGACGCTTAACGGTTATTTTAGTTGTTTTTGACGGTGCACTGTTTTACAGTGTAAAGGAGGATCGAAGACACGTACACTGTCCCTGGGGCTGAAACCATTCATCTGGAAGATGCGTTGAAGAGATAGGAGCTCATCGTCGAGACAATCACGCAGAACAATCGCTTGGACTCGATGACAGTGTCTTGACAAGTCCTTTAAATACACTAGGATGGTTCAAGGCATTGATGGCATGGGAGGGCAGACGCATTGCTAATCAGAATAATAAAGTAAAAACGACCAATCTGCCAAAGGAAATTATCTTTATACGCAACATGTATCGGAGAACCTGCTCCTTCATCAGGCGATCAATTTATGATTAAAAGACGCATGAAGATCGACATACCAGATAGATATACCAGATAGATATCTCACACACCACTAACATAAAATCAATAGAACAGCAACTAGGACAGCATGCACTGAAATTATCAAAATGCGCAGAGACACATAGGTCAAATCAATGCAGCATTGAAAGTAGGCCTAATTGAAATACTGAGCCAGTCAGCCGATATTGGAGATAAAACGAGCGGTGGGCCTCCACGTCAACACCCTAAGCAGTCGACGAAGCATTGACTGCGCCGACTGCTCAAAGTAGTGGAGAAGAGGCCCACCCAAACAGGCTTCGCTATAAATTACCGCACTAATAATGAGTAAACATCATATCAGAAAAAGACTATAGTCCACATATTCTTCACGATTATTCAAAGTGGGACAAGTATTGCTAATTTCAACGGTTTCTGCAATGCGACACCGAATATCATTAGGATGAGAACTGATGATGGAAAATGAAAATATGTCACTAGGTGATTTTGAATGAGAAGACGCGTGCTTGAAAATACTTGTGGCTCTACTCGGTTGCAAATGTTCAGCCACTCTTTCGTGAAAGAATCGTGAAGTGCTGCCGATGTAAAAAGCACCACATGCCTGACAAAGACCTTTGTATACAACATTAGTTGCATTGCACAATTTAGGATCATTGATGATACATTTACGTCTGGAACACCTCTCGTTTGAATTTTCTCAATTGTTGAGAAATGTTGGGAGATGGTTGATTAACAACACGAATGTCGAGTCCTGATTTGGCGACTATTCGACGGAGCTGATAATTGAATCTATCATTTATGAAAGGAATTTTTATAATGCAGGATTCGTTGAATTTTTTCATTCGCTGCGATTTCGGCGAGAATGCTTTGCTCGTCTGGCACACTTATTTACATTCTGTAGTGAATATCCATTATTCAATAATTTGTTGTGGATATGCACACTAGGATGGTGACAAGAAGACCGATTCAAGCAAAGGCTAGCATGGGTTGGCTTTCTATATACCTTGAACGTGAAGCTGTTGCCATAAGGATATCCAGAAAAGGAAGAACCGAGTCGACTTCGAGCTCCATGGTGAATTGGATTATTAAACGAAATGAGTTGAGATGAAGAAGGAATTATTTGAATTCATTGTCAGGACGAATCCATTGTACGAATATGTCGTCGACGTAGCGGTACCACAAATCCGGAAAATAACGATTCAAGTTAACGGCAGATTTTTTCACCACCTTTCCAAAATGATGCATGTAGAGGTTCGCAATGCTACAACTCATTCTGCTGCCCATGGCAATCCCATCGGGTTGTATGTAAAGGTTGTCCCTGAATTGAAAATAGGAGTGGTTTGAACAAAAACTCAACACTTCCATAAATTCAGTCACTGTCAATAGGCAGTGTTTCCTGAAGTCTGAGTCGTTCACTATCAGGTTGTGTATCACACTCAAAGATTCCTGTACGGGACGTTGGTGTATAAGGTTATGTCCAAACTTAGCAAAGTGCCCTCATTGAGATCGATCACCCATTGAAGTTTGTGGATGAGATCCGAAGAACTTTTCATATAAGAAGGTCCATTGACAGAATACGCCTGTAACACTCGTGCGAGCATTTTGGAGATAGGAGCCAAAAGAGACCCCAAATTGCTGACTACAGGGCGAAGAGGTGTATTTGTCTCATGTACTTCAAGCAATCCATATATGTCACACCCAGGGGGAACGGCCATCAAACGAAAAAAATACGAGCCCTTAACCACGTGCATTTTTGGAAAGTTTGATATATGTCACAGATATCATGTATGTCAGTCACCAAAATCATCTATGAGTTATTGCCAAGTTATGACGTCATCTTTCAAAATGGCCGCCTTGATTACAAAAATGTGCTATATCTCGAAAATGAATGATTTTAAGGGCCAATAATGTATTGCGAACATATATAAAGTCGACTATTTTCTTTCATTTGAGACTAGTTTTATGCCAATAGGTTGCATATACGTCAAATAATGACCTCACAATTAAAAAAGGCCGCCATAATTACAAAAATCTGCTGTAACCCGAAAAAAATGATTTTAAGGCCCAATAATGTATTAGGAACTGAGATAAAGTCGACCATTTTCTTTCATTTGAAACTAGTGATATGCCAATAGGTTGCATATACGTCAATAAATGACGCTATAGGCCTAATTCAAAATGGTCGCAATAATTGCGAAAATCTGATGTAGCCCGAAAGCAAATAAATTTAAGGCCTACGCATTTATATAGTGTCAACATATGAGTCTTTATTTCTCCTGACATGTCTAACGCATGTCACATAAATAAATTTAAGACATAGATGGAAAATCCAACAGATTAGTCCGGCAGCCAGAACTAGTTTCTGCAGGGAACGAGGACGAAAGTGAGACTTTCACAGAATGATGTAACACCCTATGCCTACTACGAATCGGCACGTCTGCCGAGTTCTAGTGAGTTTCTCTTCTTGTCAGACAGAATCAAAGAAAACACATGTAAATCCAATGGGACGCAGATTGCAGTTTTTGGCTAAAATGAAATTTTGTGTGTTTTCTCTGATTAAACGAAAAGTACTAAGCCCAGAGTCATAATTTTTAATATGGAATGTCTTCGAGTCATTTCCTGTCATTTTCATGCACCCTTGTTTATAAAGCTAATCACATTTAGATTTGGCGAGTCTCTTAATGTCGGCAATCACAAAGATTTTGAGTAACTGTATTCACATTCAACCACATTCGCACATACATTGTCGATCAAAAGTATGATAATAGCACATGCACATCATAGGAAATGACTCGAAGACATTTCATGCCAAAAATTATGACTCTGGGCTTAGTACTTTTTGTTTAATCAGAGAAAACATACAAAATTTCATTTTAGCCAAAAACTGCAATCTGCGTCCCATTGGATTTACATGTGTTTTCTTTGATTCTGTCTGACAAGAAGAGAAACTCACTAGAACTCGGCAGACGTGCCGATTCGTAGTAGGCATAGGGTGTACATTATTCTGTGAAAGTCTCACTTTCGTCCTCGTTCCCTGCAGAAACTCGTTCTAGATGCTGGACTAGAATTCTGTGCTAATGAGCCTTTTAGATAGCGAATACATTTGAGATTGAGCAATCGACAAAAAACAATTTTTTCTACACTGCATACTGTAGGGCACTAACGTAGGCACGAAGCCGAAATTTCGTGTCAGTTAAGCGCCTAGTTAGTGCCTTTCTAGTGCCTCGAGGCACCAGTAGGCGCTACTAGGCACTAATAGTCACCTAGCCAAATGTTTGTTTATCCAATGAAATCGAAGGAAAAATCCATGGACACAAATTCGGCACTATGAACTTCGTGCCTACTCGTGCCTTGTGTTGGTTAGAATTGATGCCTAAATTTCGTGTTAAGACACTGTGTCATCGAGTCCAAGCGACTTGTTCTGTGTGATTGTCTCGACGATGAGCTCAGATCTCTTCAACGCATCTTCCAGATGAATGGTTTCAGCCCCAGGGAAAGTGTACGTGTCTTCGATCCTCCTATAGATGACGCTGTTGAAGCTACGGATGAGGATGCCGTCATATGTGTGATCTCCTACGTCATCCGTCTAGTGGAGTCGATTTTGAAGACACTCACGCAGCTTGGCGCCCAGACACACTGCAAGCCCATGCATACGCTGAAGTTCTTCTTAGTCAAGAAGAGATGCCCAGCATCTCGGTGTCGTTTATCATCTCAAGTGCAATGATATCAATTGTCAGTGATCATACGTCGGCAAAGCTCGAGAACTTTACCGGAACGTCTCAAAGAACATCAAAGGAATGTCAGGAGCTTCTCCACGTCCTCGGAAGTTCCAAACCATACTCTAGACAGTGGCCACGACATTGATCGGGACAATTGTGGTACATTTGGTCACGATCCCATTTACCGAAGACGTGTCATCAAAGAATCGTCGTGGTCCAAGAAGCTCAGCAGTGTCAACAAGGTGGAATGAAGACCCGATCTGTGTGGAATGATGTAGACTGAAATCGTCGACTTTCAACTCTCTTTTTCCTTTTTTCTGTCTTTGACTTTCTACATTTGTTTTCAGTATAATAGCATCTGTCAAAGTGCGCTATTTATTTTAGCATTGTATTTGCACATCATCTGTGTTTATGATGTCATCACTCTGAGCGTCTGTCATTAACTGTGCAATCATTTCATTATTTTCGTGATCATGCGTAGCAGTGGTACACGAAATGCATCGTGTTTTACACTCTTTTAAAGAAAGCATCAACCGAAGAACTTGATTTTCCCGGGCTACAACCTATTCCTTTAATATCATGCAGGGACTAATCAAACATAATCCTATCCTAAAAAAAGACTGGTAGAACATAGGTATTGTCTTCTGTAAAACAATACAAATGGATGCATCTTCTGAAATGCATGTACATTTGCAATGAAAGGAAGCTATAGTCTTTAAGTTTTGGGATAGTATCCCCGATGTTCAGAGATACGCACTTATTCGCACGTCAAGGTCAGGATATGTCTGGTTGACGTAAAGTTCCACTGTACTGTTTAATGCCAACCCTCCGCGCCGCACAGCAACCTCCACGGGTGTCTGAAAACGAAAACTGTGTGTTTAAACATAAAGGGATTGCCGACTAGAGGCAAGTCTCATTGAAATTATTTTCCGATCTGGGTCATCATTTTAACTCTTCATCGTCGGAATTCTCGCTTGATTCACTACTTCCGCTTTCTTCTCCCAATGCAAATTGTCGATGTATTCTTCACCAATGTCACTGTCACCAGAATTATCCGAATTTATTTTTAAAAGTTTTTGTATCGCACTAAACCGTCGACTTCTCATAACAAAGCGTTCACACTCTATACCTTCTTATGCGCTAGTTTGATTCACTGTTTATGTAGTCTACGTCATGCTGAGTCATCGTGAGCACATATATGTGCTAGAAATCTGTAGGAATGGAGGTTGTCAAGTCAATATATCAGTGAAGTTGTATTTCTATGCCATCGCGTCAGCAATACTGTTGACAAGATTGATATCCATTTCTATGCACAAATACAAATGTCCGAACCTTATGAGTACTAGACTCTCATGCATGCACAAGTATGTGACTCAATTTTGATCATAATCAGTTGTTACCTGACCCGTCAAATTGACGCCCTTGGTCCTTCTAGGCACATCACAATACAGCATCGACAGCGTTCTATAGCTGCATGATAAATAGTCTAGGAAAAATCCTAGTTTGCATTCATTATGCCGTCAAAGTGACGGCCTTGGTCATTCTAGTGTTAATTGGCTTTGGGCACTTTTTTGACATTTTTTTGAAATTTGCTCGGCTCGCTGTTAAGTCTAAAAAATGTCGAGAAATAATGAGGAGCTGCTTTTTCATGGTGAGCATACCAGATTACTCATAGATTAGTTAACTATAAGTCACAGTGGAAGTCCCTATGATGACATAGAGTGATCTAGATGACCACTGAACTCTCGTGGAACGCAACTTATTGGTTGAACAGTGTACCTCATGAACGTGGTATAAAAACAATAGACCACACAAAACATTCCATCGATCAGCAAGGAAATTCAACGGTGCTACATGAAACTGAACATACCCACATTGTAAAGACCGGCAACTGCAAACAAAATATGAATGTCACATTAAAAAATAGGCACGTAAAGAGGATTTCACTGTATTTCTCATTTGTAAAATTCATATCTCTGTGGTGCTCCAAAAACCAAAATATCTTCCAGAAACAGACAAAGAGAGCGCATGCTCATCAGCAATTCAGCAAAATGCTAGATGTTTGGAAATGCGTATTTAAATTCTAAAATCACACTGCTAAATGCCTTTTAATTTCGCGATTGTGGTAATTGTATTGAGTCGTATTTAGTCTTGGAATTCTTGGAAGCTATCAAATTCTCGTCTGATCGAGTTCCATCATCATCATATCCAGTTTGGTCATCTTTCGGTTTTCTTTGCAGAATTCTACCATTCTTGATCGTTATCCAAGATGGTGAAATGATGATTACTCCAAAGAAAGCAATAATACCAAGAACTCTGAAGCTCAAGTGATACGATGGATCCATCTGATACAGCCAAGCTCCTATTGGACCTCCCACAAGTAATCCAATGCCAACGGTCAGCATGATGAAACTCAAACCTGATCTGTATAATTGCAGACCCACAATATGGACAGCTAATTCACAAACGATGGCATTCCCTCCCAGCCCTAACCCCATAAAGCCACAGAAAACAGCAATGGTTGCATAACTGTTGGCAAAGGATGCCCCAATATTTGCAACCACCACGAATGAATAGCTGATGATATAAACGAGGGCAACATGAACTCGGGATGATTGTGCCGTCACTCCAACCACGACTCGACCAACAATTCCTGTAACACCGACCAATGATGGTAAGAAGATCAGTTGAGCTGAAGTCAAATCGGAAATAGAGACACGGCCATATTTGTAGATGTGAGTTGAAAAGCCACCAATACCACAACCTATTGTCAATAGGCTTAGACAAGCCAATGTAAAGATAGGTATTCGAAAAACACGAAATCCTGACAGAAAGTGATCGAACTTTTCTTTGACTTCCTCTAATCGGTCGGAGATTGTCTCCTTCTTAGGAGGGGTTTCATCTTCCATTTCATCGACGACTTGACGAGGAGTTATAAGGGCGGCTGCAACAACAAGCAAGTTGAGATTGATACCTCCGAGGATGATAAATGCTCCCCTCCATGTAAATGAGTTTACGAGGAGTCCGATCAGCGGCGGAATGATGAAAGTTCCAAAACCAGTCCCAACAGTTCCAAATGCGGTAGCCAATATTCGATATTTCTCGAAGTACACTGGAATTACAGAAAATATAGTGAAATACGCAAAGGCAAAGCCAGTACCTGTTAACAGTCCGTACGAAAACAACACACCCAATACACTTGTTGTAAACGAGGTGGCAATTAATCCTACAGTTGATATCAAGCATCCAATGACAACTGTTCTGCGTGGCCCAACCATACAGACAAGAAAACTGGCCGGAATTCCCGCAGCAAACGTGCAAAATAAACAGAGGTTGACAGCCCATGACGTTGCGACTGCTGACTCCTCAAATTCGTCCAGGAAGATGGCGTAGAAGACGGAAGCGCTGAATGGGATCCCAAGTGTCAAAGTCACGGTCAAGAATGCACACAGGACAATGACGATGGCCCATCCTCGGTCAATGTCCGGAGAACGGGAGGTCGAGTCCTTCATATCGTGTGAGTCAATGTTTGGATCAACCTTTCATGCACCTAAAATGTTGTTTCTATGAACTTGTCACTATGTGCTTGATAGGAAATCGACCAAATGTTTTAGATTAGTGAAGCATACAACAGTCATCGTCAAAGCTTCAGAATAATGCATTGGTCTTCTGCTGCTTGAAATGAATCAAATGAGATAAACAGAATATAAAAATGTCATTCAGAACGTGCTGCTTGCAAGACAATATCGTGAACTCTGTCTCATGTCATTAAACACAATTGGCTTCACCTTTCAGGAAGTTTTGGGGATGCTGATATTTTTCTCTCGGCATAATATTTCACGGTCAATTTCAAGTTGATGAAGATTTGTAGCAGGCTCAAAATATGCGGTTTTCAATAAAAAGCAAGCTTAACAACAATAGATTTTCAATGCTTGTGTCCATGTTTCTTTTTCCTGTCAATTTTATCACGCAAGTTGTTAATTGAAAAAACAAGGTGCCACTTTCACGTTGCATTGACCCGTTTATAATTACGTATTTACTGTTTGTAACATCATTCATTTATTATCATTTGAATTATTGAAGAGTGTACCGAAGATTTACTATTGCATGCTGAACTTTTAGATATCCATAAAGAGATATTTCAATTGTGGCCAATTGATTCATTATTTTGATATCGAAATAATTACGATACGAAAATAAATTCTTTTCACAATTTAATTTACGCATCGTAAACATCCAATACCCTATCTCCTGAAGCAAATTAGATCATGCATATCATTAATTCATGTCTCCAAGACACCTGGATTTGCATACGACGCGCAAATTAGCAACATTGGAATAAAATTTTAGAATTTAGAAAAACAGTTTAATGCGACGGATCGGTTGACGATGCGAAAATATTTCGAAATTTTATAAAAGAAAACGTCGCTGAAATCGGCAATATAAACATAATTCGACCGGTTTTGAGTGGAAATAAAAAATTGAGCTCCCACTCTTCCTCTGGAATGTTTTACAAATAAGAAACCATAGGAAGGCCTATTACAAAAACGGCTAGGGAAAAATTCAAATTATCAATGGAGTCAAAGAAAAATGTCATGGAAATGGGAGTTCACATCCTAACCCGTTAAATCCCGAATCTAGATATGGTGAAGTTATATAGTAAAAACTATGCTATTTTGGTAATTAATCAACAATGCAAACTTGCCATTGTATTAATTATTTTTATTTTTCAAAAATTGGCATCTTTTGTTTGCACTCTGTGAGGGTGCATGGGACTGAATGGCCCCGTCAAGATATTATTATAAAGTATGCATTATTTCGCATCATTTTGAAGGTATTGCACAAGGTATTTTATTCAAGGTATTTGTTTTATAAGACGACTATAAAATCAGTCTAAAAATTAATCGTCACATACTTTATTGTGTAATGTAGGCCTAGAGACTAATTCATATTCAATTTTTCACACATGTATTGATAGAAATGAAAACGATCAGCGATCACAAGCGATGACTTTATAAAGCATGCTGAACCATACTGATCAGGATATAATAAACTAACCGTTGTTGCACAAACTATAGCTGAGGTAGGAAATCGACATAGCCTGGACTTACAAAAGAATGAAACAATTCAAAGCACTGCAAATGCAACCCCACGTTGCATTTCCTGCAAATTTTGCGAGTATTCTTTTTACATACGCGACATCTAAGTTGACGATCAGCGTCACCAGAATAATGCAACATTCCATCCAATCGGATGTCGTCAGGGACCTTGTCACTGAAACGGGGTTGGAGGACTGCGAGAGTTTGTGCCGTTGGATTCCGAATTGAATTTGCTCTTGCAAGGGTACCAGGGACAATCTCGCGTCGAAAGGCAAGAAGGTCGACCTTGTTCTCGTTAGAATTGCGATGTAGAATCCAGCAATTTTGAATAATCATATCGAACATCCATGCAAAAAATGTCCACCACCATTTCTTTGATCGTATGTTCATGCGAAACTGGGCGATGTTCTGATCTGCTCGATCGACCCCGCCCATGTTCTTGTTGTACATTTTTACAGCAAGAGGTTGCGTCATTTCCACTCTTTGCTTCTGCTGTCGGTTCCAACGGGTTGCTGTCGCAGTCGTGTAGGAATCAAAGCACGTCGAAGCCACCAGAACAACTTTATTGTTTTTCCAACCGACAACAGCTATTCCGTCACTCTCATCCACGAATTGAACAAATGACTCTCTCTCCTTCTTGTCCAATTTCTTTGTGTCAATCGGACAAGTACCGACTCTATTTGACCGGATTGTTCCTACAACTCCCAAGCCGCGATTGTTCAGGTGTTCCATCAGACGTAGACTTGTGAAGAAATTGTCTATATAGATATGGAAGGGAACATCGTCCGGTAATTCAGAGATGAGATCAAGCACCACACTCTCCCCCAGGCCCCAAGTTACAGACGAAGACTTAACCGATCCAGTCTTCTTAGCTCCTGGTACGGTTCAAATTGTATGACATAGCCATCCGGGGCAGACAGTACCCATTGTTTATAACCAACTCGGATAGGCTTTCCCTGCATCCTCTGCCTGTTTGAGTGACGTCCATAATAGGGAATCATTGACTCGTCTACCGATAGATTCCGCTGACTCTGAAAAAATGAAAGGCATTTTTCATTCATCATTGAGTACAACACTCTGACTTTTCCGACCATGTCATTTTCTGGCAGCTTTTCATTATTAGCAAGATAAAAGTATTTCAACTTCTCATCGAATCGGTTTCGAGACATTGAGTTTGCACTTGCTGCATTGTGGCAATCTGGGTTTGTTTCCCAGTACATGCGCTTCCGTGATACAGTACTATAACCAGATACTAGCAGAATGGAAAAGAACACATGTAGCTCAGTGACATCGGTATGAAACCTATGACCAAGTTTGTCTCGGTGTGCATACAAGATCATTTGATCCACAATGTATTGCATCACTTCCTCGTCAAAAAACAAGTTGTATAAATCAGTCGGAGTCTTTTCGGAGAAGTCAATGCCAATCGGTGGCGTCCAATCGCGTTCAATTGGTGCGAGTCGTTAAATCGCGTTCAATTGGTGTTACTGACGTTTCCGTCCGGAGGTTGGATGAAGATGTCAGCCTCACGAATTTCGTCACTCATTTCTTCTATCATGCTCGCCGCTTCATCCACTGTATATCTGAAAGAAGAGAAGTGACCATCGTCAGGACATGTGACATGACGTCATGATAACTCTGGTGAAATACTTTGACTGACATCCTCACACACACGCGTGAGCTTCCGTGGTCTAGTGGCTACAATCGCTATTAGCCAAGGGTTACATGGCTCTGAGATCGACTCCTGGTGACGTGGAATATTTTCTTCATTTTGCGTCTTGATTAGCAGATGCAATGCTGTTGCTACTTGCCTACAACCTCACATAAAATTGTATAGATTGACTTTTTCAATACACATACTGTACAGCTTCATGTAGTTTTTATGACTCAGTTGGTATCGGTAGTGTTTTAGAAAGCTTATTCATGTGTTTCAACTAATTGGAGCTAATATGAGACATATCCTGCACCAGATAGACAATGTAATTTAACATTATTCTGTAGATTGAAGAATATATACACTTCTCTAACATCCATAGATACTATAATCTACAAGGGCCCTTTCAGTCCCATGCACTCTCACAGAGCGCAATTTAAATTTAACTCTAAGTTCTATATTTTTCAATCAAACCTAAAACTTTAGAAACCGTTTACTAGAAATACACAAAAGTAGAGTATATTTGCTACTTAAAAAACACTGCAAATAACATACCGTCTCTTCCTCATCCTGGAACTGAAGAATTTATTCGAAATGAAATCAAGCTTGGAGCTGAAGCCGAGCATCAATTTAATTTTTTTATGCATATAAACAAAATAGTTGTTATCTTGAAATGTCATCTCAATCCTGTATCACTGCACTCATCACTTTGTGTTTGAAAAAAATGAAAAAATATTTGCACTCTCCCAGGGTGCATGGGATTTAATGGGTTAAGTTCTTCCTTCTTTCTCTCAATTTCATTGCTGCTTAGAGCTAAGGTGACAGTGTTGAAAAAGCCAGGCGGCATTGAAATGTAGAGAAAGAAGGAACCGACTGGGCCTTCGGACTCAATATGCAGCATGTGTTCCAACGATCCCCTATCTATGATCCGCAATCCCCTAGCTGTACATAATATGTAGATCTCCGAAATGTAAACTTCCATTTCTGTGACATTTTTCTATGACATAGAAAGTTCATTTGAATTTTTCATTCATTCCTAAGGAAGAGTGGGAGCTCAACTTGTGATTTCTACTCGAAACCGATCGAATTATATTTACATTGTCCGATTTCAGCGGCGTTTTCATTTATAAATACTTCGAAACATTTGCACAAAATCCGAGAACGAAGCTGTAGCTATGCGGAATCCAAATATGTAATGTGGGATGCAATATCATGATGTCATGATTTCAATTTCATTTTCGTTGATTGACTAATGGAAATATGCATTGAAATTGGATTATCGGTAATAATTACCCTTAAATGAAGAACTGTTAACAGTGGTGAAGCTCCATCGGATTTATTGAATGAGTTCAAGGTTAGTGTTCAAGTGATCAGAGCAGCTGATTTCTTCGATTTTAGATTATGTTATTCGAGTCAAAGATTTATATGGTGTTCGCTGAATCGAGACGATGGCGCCCGCGCAATTGAAATCGTGTGTCGGTGTGCGTCGTGCAACAATGGGTGTCTAGAGGTCGGTCAGTTACCAAACCCGCATAATTATGCCTTCAGTCGAGATGAAAACTGGATACCTTTTTTGTTTCTTTTGAAATAATACTGAATGATGCTTTGTGGTAATTGCTAGTTGGGACAACATGGACACATAATCTAATCCTAAAATATATCTGAGACAAGCATACATATTCTCTTCTGAAATACACGCACATTTATAGAGAAAAGAAAGCTCTAGTCTTCAACTGTTGGTATAGTGTCCACAATGTTCAGAGATATGTACTTTGTTGTATGTCAAGGTCAGGATATGTCTGGTTGATGCGTCGCAACGTTCCACTGCACTGTTGAAGGTTGCCTGGTCGACCATGACTTATTTACGAAAGGACCTTAATATTCTGAAAGAAACAATAGAAGACAAATTCAATGAAGCAAACGGAAGGAAATTAATATGCGAGTCCAGAATCACAAAGATTTTGGTCACATACATTGGCTTAATATGCAGAAGCAAAGAACGGGCGTTGGCGCGCTGTAAGCATAGTCTCAATCTCCCTTGAATGCCTCTGTCACAGACATGGATTCTTCTTTCGCTGTTACTCTAGAGGTGTCGCGATTTTATCTCAGCCATTGTGTGCTAAGGTAGAGAGATGTGAAGAGAGGTGTGTCCCTTTGGCTTGCGTACACTGTGTTAGAAAAGTTGTTTTAGGGAACACACGAGCTAGCGTTGCGACATCGAAGACTGAACATCAAGCATGTGAACGCACCTATCTTTGACTCAATGTGTCTAAGTGATAAATTCGTCAAATGGAATAATTATTCACATCGTTCGACTCCTCCCGATCTAAATTTACTGACTGTGAACCATAGAGTATGTACAAAGTGGTCAAAAAGTTTGTATATACTGTACCTACTGTTAAACGAAATATCTACATTTCTAATATGATCCGTGTCAACCTGAACAGTTAGATACCTAGTTGAGTCATCTAACAGTACATGGACTATCTATGCTCAGTCAGACAGTTATGATTAGGTGTCAATGTTAAGAATCATTGATTTTATCCAAAGATATACATGTATCTAAGCTTATCATTCGGTGTATGACCAAAATCAGATCAAATTTTTTGGAAGCTGTCATCTGACGAAAGAAAATTTATTTTGACCAATTATTGTAAACATGAAAGCGCACGTAAAGTGATCGAAGAATGGAAGAAGACCTTTCCAACACCACCTCCAACTAGTGTTACCATAATTATACAGAATTCGAGATACGTTTGTAGAAACAGACTCAGTTCAAGACGCACGAAGATCGGGAAGACCCGTCTCAGCAACCACAATAAACAACAGGTTTTTTGGTTACTCAGGCTTACGAAATCAGTCCAAAGAAGTCCACTAGACGTGGTAGTCTGGAGCTAGGGTTTTCACGAGGATCACTGATGAAAAAAAAATCAAAAGAATGAAAAAATTTTAAAGGAACTAGACAATAACCCCTACATTACCCGTCTTATTCACGAACTTTGGGAAGATGACTACGATCACTGTCTTCATTTTGCTGTGATTTTCATCAGTGAGGCCAATGATAATCCTCATATTTTGAACAGAATTATCTGGTTAGATGAATCTCAATTCAAACTGAGTGAGCAACTGAACAGACATAACCGTGTTTATTGGTCTTCAGAGAACCCACACTTCACTGTCACAAAGCAGTGGAACCAACCAGGCCTAACAGTTTGGGCTGGTATTTCCTCTGCAAGAATAATTGGACCTGTGTTTTCGAGAACTCTGTAACTGGTGAACCGTACTTGGAAAAATTACGAAGTGTCAATGTACCCACTTTACGGGAAGGAGACGATTCTCACCAGTTGTTTTTCTAGCAGGATGGCGCTCCCGCACACTATTCCGCTGCGGTGAGAGGCTATCTTAATGAAGTCTTCCCGATGAAGTGGATCGGTCGATCAGGTCCCATAGAATGGCCTACTCGTTCCCCTGACCTCACCCCAATGAACTTCAGTGTTTGGGGAATTGTGAAGAACTTAGTTTATGGCCAGCAACCAACCTCTGTACCTCAGTTGAGAGCCTACGTAATCCAGGCGTTCTCAGACATTGACGGAGATAAAGACTTACATGTATGTCGCACAATTTGCCACACTGTTTTGGAAAGATGTGAGCAATGTGCCGAAGCTCGTGGAAAGAATTTTGAGCACTTGAGGCAATGAAATCTTATTTTGACTTTTAACTTCTTCAACTGAATTTGTAGTCTGTCATGAAATAAATGTTGTGAATATCATAATATTATTTGTTTTAGTTTTATGTTATTAAATAGGAGATCCAAGGATGAATTATGTTTGTGAGAACTCAGTATCTTAAAATAACATTTAACAATCATTATCTCACGTGGCCTATTATACGAAAAGCAAAGTTTTCAATGCAATTTTAGAATTAGATTGATCATAGTTTTCTTTGTTTCCTCAATCATATGTCATGGATATCCATTTTAAATTATTTTCCAACAAACATTTACTTGAATCTACGTGTTAGAAATGTAGATATTTCGTTTAACATTGGATATATACAAACTGTTTGACCACTCGGCATATAATAGGTAGAGTGTCGACTCACAAGGGCATCTGTATACAGTAAAAATTTTTATATAGATTCAGATTTTTGCGGAGATAACATTCCTACGGCCAAAAAATGGGTTGAGCAGTTTTTAAAAAGCTAAAATTGTGCAAATTCATATACTGCCTACATGAAACCATTTCATGAACTGCATTTTATTTATTATGAACTGTTCATGAATGGGAATTTCGGGAACTTTACGTTCCCGTGATCCAAAAAATTATTTGAGCACTTTTGAAAAAAGTCAAAATTTGTCAATTTATATACTACCGAGATGACTCTCCTATATAAGTACTATGACACAAATTGGATATCAAAAGGAATTAGTATTTGCTAACAAGCATCTTAATTAAGCTGAAATTACGATGATTACCTAGGAAATTTCATGAACTGAATTATAATGTAAGTCTTCATGAAAAAGTCGAGATTTTGTTGAGCTTTCTTGGCTGAAATTTTAATTTTTCAATAAAATTTTCATCGGCATAATATTATGATTCACTAAATTCATGTTTCATTTCTTGAATCCGAATAGCGATGTAGACCCATTTACATCTGTTACAGTTAATTGAAATCATTGTCTTTGATTTTGCTCTACCAGTGGCAGATTGCTTGTGATGCGTCGCTTAAGAAAATATTCTTTAGGTTGAACTTGAAAATAATAACAACCTATCGAGTTGCTAATTTAGCAAACATTGCCTCTCCAAGGCTGCCATGAAACGGAGGATTTGTAGCAAACTACTATTCCTTATGCACATTACCATCAAGATAAGTCATTTCCGTGGTGTTTTCTTCAAAACTGCAAAAATTTGCATATCTCACATTTGGTAGCAATAGGCCTATCCATCTGCATTCACCTAGAGTCCATTTAATGAAATCGAAAGTGTATACACATTGGGGATCTAATAATTGCTCAGTTCCTACTCTACCTAATATACTTACTCTATGTTGCGAACGTTCAATGCAGTGTCAATTATTTAGTTCGTCAGAATACGGGCTTGAATTTGCATTACGTTCAATGAAAAATTGATCTATCCGCCCCTCAGGACTAGTTCTTGCGTGACCATTAGTATTGAATAATGCCATCTGTAGACCAAACAACAAAGACAAAGCAATTTATCTCTTTGGCCTCTGTCTATCCCATCACGTGAGGACACAGTTTGAAGGGATTGGCGAGAGTCAATTCTTTGGAGCAGTTTCTTTCGTGCGTAAAACTGTCAATGGTTGAAAGCAACTTTCATGCTGTCCTTATGCCCACTGTTCCCATCATCGGAAACTACTATTCCTTATGCATTTACCATCAAGATAAGTCATTTCCGTGGTGTTTTCTTCAAAACTGCAAAAATTTGTATATTGGCCAAAACGCGGAAAACGTTCACTACGGATAAATTTTCAAGTTTGCAATCTCAGTAAACTGACATGATTTTCTGAAAATATGACTCTAGAAGCATGCAAATTTAGAAAAAAATCAATTTCAGCCATTCTATATTGTAAATTTGACTGATTCAAATTTCTTATGCACCATTAACTTTAATTCTCTCAAAATCATACCCAAAACCAAATAATAAATTATAAGACAATGTATCACTTTAAATGCAGATATCTGCGCTGTTCTAAAACCTGAAATACTCCCTCTTATCGATCATGCAGTTAAATACATATATTATGTAGCTATATTTAGATACACATTCGGTCTTATCAAGCAATTTTTAATTGTCGTGAGCGTTACTAATTTGTCACATTAAGTTATATAGGCAAATGATTCCGCAAGATAGATGATAAATTTTACCGTCAAGTATCAATGACTACTCAGCATAAACCTATAGTAATGTTGGATCTAATATTATGTTTTTCTTCTGCTTCACACACTTCATTGAAAATGTGTCGCGAGCGTTACTTTGACACTCCGTTTCTTATTCATCATTTTTAGTTGATGATTGCAGCAGAAAGTAAGATATCATTAGATATCTTCAGTCAGATTCATGGATGTTATTACCACAGAGATGAGAATTTGAGATAAATTCTCACGCTAAGAATCAGGCTGACAGTCGACGATAGCTTTGCGTAGACCATAGAAAATTACTCACGTAGTCACGTGACTATCGATGACTTCGACATAGGTATAGGATAAGAAACCGTGCACTGACATCAGTTTTACTTCGTTTGTCAACTGCGTGCTTCTAGTTCGTCTCTGACTCTGTTCAAATATGCCTCTAAGTGCCGCGGAGATGCAAAGGCGTTATCGCGAACGTAAGAAGGCCTCCGAAATCTATCGTGAAAAAGAAAAGCAAAGACACAAGATATATCGACAGCGAATTAAAAGGTGTGATGCTGTCAGAGCCTACGACAGAGAGAGGCAAAGGAATCTTAGAAAGACTGAACGAAATCGACGTTTACTCCAAACTAAAGATAATCTTGAAAACAGCTTTTCGTCGGTACAAAGCCGAGCACGATGTATCCGCAAGGTTGTGAGAGCTTTACCTCGGTCTCCAAATAAGCAGAAACTGTCTGATAAGATATCTCGAGTTTCTCCTGGAATGAAGGACAGTCGAATGTTTGTCATCGATGGTAAACGTCAACGCAAGCAACTTAGACATTTTTTGATGACTATCAAAGAGGCTCATGCCATCTTCTGCGAAGAAAATTCTGAGGTCAAGATCGGATTGACTTCTTTCCAAAAGATGCGTCCGCCCTTCATTCGTTATGCATCTGAAATTCCTCACAATGTATGTGTTTGTGTAATTCATGAAAACCTTCGACTGAAGTTATCTGTCTTGACAGACTTCTTACAAGACTTCGAGGGACCTCCAAGGGCTTCAGATTACGTCAGATTCATTACCTGTTCTCGTACATCGGAATCTTGTATGAGTCGGACATGCAAGGCATGTAGCGCCAGGGAACTGATGGCATCTGAGGAGGATGAACAACAGCAAATATCTTTCTACCAGTGGAAGAAAGCTGATGGTACCAGGAATACGCGCATTGAGAAACTAAAATGTGAAGCATCGGTCAAAGATGTTTGTGCATCCGTGAACGAGAATTCAAAGACTTTATTGTGGCACATCTTTATCAAGGATCAGCAGCACTCAGCGTTCGAAAAGCAACGATCAGGTGGAGAGAAGATGCTTCAGGTTGACTTTTCAGAAAATTATTCTTTTTCCCAACAAAATGAAATCCAATCAGCACATTGGAATAAGAAACAAATTACTATCTTCACAGCAGTGTTCTGGTTCGGCGATACGGTCAAGTCATATGCGATACTCAGTGACGACCTTGATCACTGCAAATTTGCTGTCTATGCGTTCCTCAAGACAATTATTCGAGATCTAAAGTGGAGTGGGCTGATTTCGTCCGGCGACAAAGTTCAGATATGGAGCGATGGAGCTGCGAGCCAGTTTAAGAACAGGTATACGCTCTCTACAATCGAGGTTTTTAACAAGGCCTTCGGTATTGACGTTATATGGAACTTCTTTGCATCTTATCACGGCAAGGGTGCTGTGGATGGAATCGGAGGCACCATGAAGCAGGCAGCGCATTCCAGTATGCGTCGTGGAAAAGTAATAAACGATCTGAAATCATTCGCCGACGCAAATACAGGTGGTCGGATTACGGTCAAAATAATTCCGAGTGATTTAATTTTGAGACGGAAAAAGGAAGTAGAGGTTCGCTTTCAAAATGTTAACTGCATTTCAGGTGTTCATAAATTTCATCATTTTTCATCTGTTGAGGACGGATGCGTGGTAGCTAAGGTTTACAGTGATTCTGATGAGCATACAGGTATAAAGCATCGCATCATCAACAATTGATTGCACTAGGTCTTCTTGCAGAAATTCGTGTTTTTCATTCAACTTTGTTGGGAATGTTTTTACTAGATTATTCTCTTCTTAATTGTATGAGTAATGTACATGTACACGTATAATGATATTAAGTGTATTTGCTAGAATAATCGCATACAGTATATGTTAACTTAATAATACTTTTGACTGTCTTGATTCATTTTCTTGGCTTGATCACCTTATTATTCTTTGATTTCGATACTAAAAAATCGATAGCGAAAAGGTCTGTGAAGTCTAACAATGTATGACAGATGTTATAAAATATATAATAATATCCAATTATTCAAAATCTAGCATCCTGAGCCGCAGAATATATTGAGGAAAAAAAGTGTCGCGAGCGTTACCAACTTTAAGAGATTGGCAAGTCATGACACAATCATTCAAAGTTCTTTAAATGACGTGATCCGAAAGACAGAGGTATGAAATTAATTTTCCATACATTAAAAGATCACTAGAGTGTATAAATGTCTTGTACCAACTTATAATTCAACTAAATGATCATTAATTTGTCGCGAGCGTTACCGTGTTTTGGTCCATATCTCACATTTGGTAACAATACCCACCTGTGTTTGAGTCCATTTAATGAAATTGAAAGTGTATACACATTGGGGATCTAATAATTGCTCAGTTGCTACTTTACCTAATACACTTACTCTATGTTGTGAACGTTCAATGCAGTGTCAATTATTTAGTTCGTCCGAATACAGGCTTGAATTTGCATTACGTTGAATGGAAAATTGATCTATCCGCCCCTCAGGACTAGTTCTTGCGTGACCCTCAATATTGAATAAGGCCATCTGTAGACCAAACAACAAAGACAAAGCAATTTATCTCTTTGGCCTCTGTCTATCCCAACACGTGAGGGCACAGTTTGAAGGGATTGGCGAGAGCCAATTCTTTGGAGCAGTTTCTTTCGTGCGTAAAACTGTCAATGGTTGAAAGCAACTTTCATGCTGTCCTTATGCCCACTGTTCCCATTATCGGAGCATCTTATATCATGGAAATAGTAACTGATTTTTCAATATCAAATGTTTTTTTTGTTTCAACACACACAGGGACTATATAATCCAAATAATAAAACGCAACTCTTTGTAATTCAGATAGCCGGCAAAGATCGGCTTGTTCAGATAAAAGCCATGCATACATTGTTATCAGCATCTGCACTGTAAATCGCTCGATACCAATCACATACGAAGAATGCAAACCAAAATACTTTTTTGGTAGATTTTTCATCTATCTGTTTGCCTTTTGCCAATAAAGATCGCTTTAAGGTTGCATGGCACTTATTAATGTTTTGCAAGTAGTAAGATAATGACATTTAAAAATCAAACTTACAATGCTGAATTCAATTTTAATGCACGTAAGTCCAAAGCATTTCATAAATAATCAATTAATGTAATAAACAATCAATGTTTAATACATTATGTAATTTTGAAATTATGCATATTATCAATCCGAAATAAAACACATCACAATTCATAAACGCAAATATAGTTATGTTTGAGATATATAAGTCAACATGGTTGCACAAAAGTTGTCGTTTTATTGAAATGATGTTTATCTAGTTCATGAAGTTGAGCTATTTATGAGTCCTGTGAATGTTATTAGACAAGTATCAACGATGACATACGGTATTGATTTCACGGTAAATCGAGTCTAGATCAAATATTCTAAATACCACGCTATCCATAAGAATATATATGACCGATATTACTCAAAAAGTTGTTTTACAGCGGTATGCAACATATATATAATTTTTTTGCTGTGCGACTTAAAGCTCTACATACGAAGCCCATACAAAGTTCTATGAATTTGCATCGGGCATCGTGCCAAAAACATGCCAACAACTCGTATTTCATCGTAGAGCAACCAATCACAGATAGAATGGTTCGCATCGCTACATACCAATCACATATGAAACTAAGTATGCTTTCGTATGAAATATATACCAGATCTCTGTAAACATACGAGAATCTCGTATCAAATGTTAGTTTCAAATTCTATGTGAATTTGGTTTATGTTTTTATGTATTTTTCGTATCCAGCAATTTACAGTGTGGTTAAATGTTTTGATCCTTACTTACATCAATTTCAAATTCTAAATCTGGATGTTCCATCAACTTTTGACTTGCTCAGTAAAATAAAATTGAAAAAGGCTGCTGGAAGCGACCGTATTGAGTGCGTATCCGTGTTGGCTGAACCTCTAACTCACATCTTTGCAGTCTCTGCCATTTCGGGTTATTATCCTATTCAATGGAAATTGGCAAATGTAGTACCGATACCAAAGAAACGTTCATCCTTCTACAAGGATACCAGACCTATTTCGCTATTGCCGATTTTTTCAAAGATTTCCGAGCGTCTTGCGCTGAACTCTGTTAAGGACAAGCTGTTGACTTCTTACGGATGTGATCAATATGGTTTTCGTCCCAAATCATCAACTTTGTTTTCACACATGCGAATTCAAGACTACGTTACCAAAGAGCTAGACAAGGTAGAAAACGAAGGAGTGTTGATTACCGCCTTGGACTTAACAAAGGCCTTCGATCGTTTAAGCCACTCATCATTGCTTATTTCATTGTCAGACAACGAACTCCCACCAGATTTCATCAAGTAGTGCACCGGGTTTTTGAATGGAAGGAAGCAACGAGTAGCAATTAGAAGTAGGTTTAGTGACATGGCTGATTTAACTTCAGGTGTACCTCAGGGTTCTTCTTTGTCACCATATCTGTTTGCATCTCACTTAAGCTCACTCGCTCCTTCATGTCCAAACACCTGCATGCTGAAATTTGCAGATGACGTTGTTCTCCTCCAAACATACCAAACCATCTCTACCATTCCAGAAATGATAGAAAGCGAAACTGAGAACGTTAAACGATGGTGCGATGCTCATGGACTAAGTCTAAACAACGACGAGACAAAATCAATGGCCATATCAAAGAAATCGAACAAATTTCAAATTTTTGCAGACAATAACTCATTTTGTTCAGAAATGGATATCCTCGGTGTGACGTTTTCGAATTCTTTGAAATGGGACAATCACATCACGAAAATTTGCAAGAAAGCTAGCAGCAGGCTTTATGTGGTGCGTCGTCTTCACAGTGTTTTACCAAAAAGAGAAATTATTCAAATTTACAAAATGTACATACAAAGTGTACTCGAATACAATTGTCCCCTTTTTATCGGATTATAACAAAAAAGATAACGAACGTATGGAGCGATTTCACAAAAGGGCTCATAGACTTATCTGTGGTATAAACTGCCAATGTAGTGACGGTAGCATTCGTCGTTACCACCTAGCAATGAACACCTTTTTGAAAATGAGAGATCCGAATCACCTCCTTCATTCTTTGTTCCCTCCAACACTGCCACATTCAAGGCATCTACTTCTACCCAAATCAGTTACAAGTCGGCGGTCGTCTTCTTTCGTACCATACTGTGCCTCAATGTACAACAGAATGTATTTTCTGACTTTATCTTCCTTAATTATGTCCCTGAGTTTACTTTTCATCAAGCACCTACGTGTACATCAATCATTTATCTCTTGAATTGTTAATACTACTCATGTCCAATTACGTCATTTTTTTAAATATACATTATCTTATCTTATGTGCAGTCATCGTTTCAATCGAACATGCTAAATTATGGGCATGTGCAACATACCTGCAGTTCACATTATCCCAACGATAAAATTATATCCAGATATCACTACCAGATCGCTCCCAAAACGGATATTCTTGAACGACAAATAATTGTCGAAAGTTATCTAACGCAAACGTCATTTGCAAGCTTCTGTGAATAATTAGGCGGAACCACCAAGCAGTTTTCAGAAATCTTTCCACCTACGCCACGCTCTCCTAGCCAATACCTTCACGGTTATAAAGACTTGTTGCAACTGGATCAAGTACAGTCGCTGCTTCTCTTCAAAAGGGGCGGGCAGCTCACGCTCTAAAGTATCGTAGAAACATCCCTACTGTCACTGCCCTATTCGCAGTCGTCACTGGAAATCAGCCAAGCAATTTAGATGAAACAGCAACTGATGCACCCAAGAAGACCTGCGTCATCAGCTGAACGCCATCCGTCACCGAGAGGAGACTGTGGAAATAACAACAAAGTATTTCTACTATTTTCTACTCGACGTTGTCGAACGTGGTTGTGCGCTCTTCGTCAGTGTGAAGTCTTGGAATATACCGTTGCTTATTAGTGTTCCACACATCGATATTCATCAGTTTTGATATCTTTGTGATCCTCATCGCTTCCTGCATCGATTGATCTACTTCGTTTGGAAGATCGCCGCGCTATTCTCCCACAATTTTGTGCTCTATACACTTGTCTGTTCAGTCACATACGATTGCTCGTGTGATTATCCGTCATTATTGCGAGTCTGAAGGTCATAGTCATCGGATCAATATCTCAAAATAACTTTATTGCGGTGTTCTTTGCGTACGAAGGCTAGCATTTTATTCCATTTTCGTTGTCCATGATGTCCAGAGGACCAAGTAAGAATCACTATTATTATTTGCTTTGTTTTGTCATGGAAGAACATTTTTTAGTTTGTCACTATTTCTATGAACAATTACAGATTTCTGCCTGAAAGTGGCATCTAATTGCCTGAAATCGCCTGAAAGTGGCATCTAATTGTCATAAAATTGACAATGCTGAAAATGCTAGATCACTACGTTTTTGAATAGTGCCGAGTTTGAGATCATTTATACATCCATAAACAGCTACAGTTTTACTATATTCGCCGCTCTCTGATTAACAAGACAACTGGAACTATAACTTGAGAATTGCCGTATTATTGACATAGGTGATAATCAATGAATTAAATAATAAGAAATTCGCGGGAGAATTTAGCTGCAGATTAACAAAGTGACAGATATCCGTTAAATACCCTGCAATTTTCAGGAGTTAGCGTGATTAACGGAACTAAATAGGCCTATCATAGGAAAAAGAGCAAATGGCGAAATGAACGATACCCAACTTTCCTTGTTCCTGATGACTTATTCAAAAGTGACTTTTGCTCATTCAGGGCATTTCGGTGCAAGCACTTTCACTTTGTGTTTTTCGCACATCAGGATAGTGATGCAAGTGGAAAATTTTCCGGAAAATTTTGAAATTTATTTTTTGGTGATCAACGTTTTTGCCTTTGTTTGAAAAGACTATGTAATATTCAAAGACCTAAAACTTCTCTGTCATCCCTGCATGTTAACTTTTGGAACCAACTGCACCTTTTCCGTGTCTTTTTCAGATCTTTCCAAATGAATTTCAGACATTAGATGGATTTCAGATTTCTCTAACTGAATTTAAGATATCTGTCAGAAGCTCAACTTGGAAAAGATCTTAAATTCAACTGGAGTTTCATTTGGATCATATCTGAAATTCATTTGGGCAGATCTGAAATCGAATTGGAAGTATCTGAAACATCTGAACTAGAAGTGGAGGATGTGTATCCTCAGCGAAGATGTCGGACAATAGGCCGGAAGTTAGAGTCTATCATAGACATTCTTTTACTCATCACAGATATCTCAAGTGACCAAATATCTCACGATTTTGCTGTCTTTATGTCTTCCAATATGGTCGTTCATGAATGCCGCGTGGACTGTGTGCTTATACTTCACTTGTTCATCAACACATGAAGAATTTCTTTCTCTGATCAACGTTGCTTTAAAGCCTAACTTTCAAGCTAATCAGCAAACTCCAAAATGAAGTACATTATTTTTGCTCCAGATCTTTCACATTGCATGAAAATATACCCCTATTGTAAACCAAGATTCACGTTATCCCAAACGGTGTGTGTGTGTGTCTGTGTCTGTGTGATAATTAAAAATGCTAACAAAATGGCACAAGCCACTGGTGGCAAAGGAATGTTCAAAAATCCGTGGACGGAACTCGCATTGCTTCGATCGCTTTAATCGAAATAATGATGAAATTAAGAGATTTAGACCCAATTTATTAGTACGTAGCTGCCTCGGGAGTGGAAGCGCTCAAATTATAAGGCCTATCAAAAAAAATCAAAACTTTCAAAATTTTCCAATATTTTCCATAATTTTCCACGGAAAACTTTCATCACTACAGGATAGAAGTCTGAGCCTTACACTGTAAATGGTACAACGCACACCTTTAAAAACAGCTAAAATAGCCGTGAAACTTCACATCAAAGCTCCACAGAAAATATCAGTAAATATCTGTTAAATTGATGACGTCATCGCTTGATGAGTGCTGACACAACAGTTAAAATCCGTTCATATCAGATAAACAAACGCCTGCTTTTACTGATGCTTACAGGTTGGACTGTAAAAAACCGTGAAACTAATTTTAGCTGTTAATTTCAGCGAATATTTACGGTTTGTAGTTAACAGTGTACTTAAAAGCGATCTGGGGTGCAGATGTGACCTTTGCTAAGGTCAGCGGTGACAATAGATAATTGCACATGTAAGTGGCAATAAAAATGTAAGACGTGTAATTAACTTTAATAAATGAAGGCAATGTCCACGGACGTCATAGATCACTGAATTTCAATGCAAGCATCAGAAGGTCAGAATAGATTGTAAAATTGCAAAACACGGCACCGCATTCATATTGAAAATTAATGCGTAATCAAAAGTTGTCGCATAATATGTTTATAAATACAATACGACTAAATGCAAAAGTCAAACTATGCTGAAACTAAATGTCACAAATGATAGATCAGTTGGTTCAGTTTTAAGAAGACCACAATAAAAAGTGCGACATGGTGTTCCAATCGTCTCCCAACATGAATAAAGCCCATTGCTGCATTTCATGGTTATGGTACCGTGAAACACAATGACCGCCATTTTCTATTACTAACTACTAGAAATCATCAAACTTCGCAAACTTTTGAATTCGATCACCAAATAGCTAATCAACTTGTTCGATTATTTCCCTTGTTCGGTGGAATGCTGTAAATAAATAAATAGATAGATGAACATTGTTTACACTCGGAAGCACATGAGGCATGGAGTCTTTCTTCTATGTGACCGAGTTGCTATTTATCCCATTCTCATTCCTTTTTGTGCTGAGTGCTTTTAAAGAATGCAGAGTGCACCTATTTTTAGACATCTTATTTTTTACCCGACCAAGATTTGAACCAAGGTCTCCTTGACGCGGAGCGAACACTCTACCACCAGGCCACAGCGCCATCTCATGGGAATAGCAGTGAGCAACCTCTGGATTCAACCCACAGCAATTGCGTATCCAGCTCCAGTCATTGTCATGAGCTCACTTATAAAGTGGAAGCACTTCTCAAACCACTCTTCCACAAATATCGGTCACTACGAAAAGCAGTAGAATTACCAAACTCAAATTTATAGAAGTATGAAAATACGTGTTAAATACTAACATGATGAAATATCAATATCAATAAATGACACTACCCGAGGCCAAATTACGTGAGTCATTATGCAGAGATGGCAGTGACGGCGCACGCCGATTTCCGAGCGCATTGTCGACTATGTGATGAATAGAGACATTGGGAAGGACGGTGTCAATCAACGTTTTCCATCCGTTTGACAGTGCTTTGAGTCTTGCCAACGTTTATCCATTTAACCGACTGCGCTTTGATTCTTCTGCATATTTTGTTTTCCAAGTGCATGTTTGTGTTCAATTGCCAAAGCAGTTCTTCGATGGATGTGCACATCGGATATAGCGGGTTGGTTATGCCGCATAGCATTTTTCGTTTTAGAGGAAGTGCCAGTCCTATGTGACTTACTAAATAAGTGCTAAAATGAGTACGAATCAAGTGTTGTGCTTTCGAACTCAAAGAGTACTAGATTCTGAGACTCATTTCTTGGTCGTACTGTACTTAGGACTCAGGTTCAGTGCTCTTTCTGATACTCATTTTGGACTATATGAATGCCAGTGTAGCTAGCATCAACCAATTCTACGAGAAGGCTCTCTACACCAATGCGCCATGCAAAAATGCATCAGCTCCAACTGCTTCGTGAGACGACAACCAAGAGTACACGTTGTTTGTGTCTGGAGGACTGGTACTCCTTTACGGCATGGAAAAGTTGGGAATGACAGCATGCAAAGCAAGGATGTGGAGTCGGAGTCGGAGTGCTATCAAATGATAGGATTCCGGCCTATTACTTGACCCGAAATATAATACAAACAAATTATTTGTCCTCGTGCATAGCTGTCACTGTCCTAATGTCAACTTTCTCCGTCAAACAAAAGTACAGAGACAGCAGTGCAAGCAAAGCTTGTAACAGTTGAGAGAATGAACCGTGATAGTGAAAAGAGAATTGTCTTTTCACCCGGTGATTTAATAGAGAAGACAAGCCTTCCTCGATCACACCTACGCGCCAAAGGTCACATCAGAGACAAAATAGAATACTAGTTTGTTTGAGAACATAACCTCACCCTCACGTTATCGTGTGCGATGTCTCCTCTAAAGCGCATATTAAAATCGAAAAAGTACTCATATTTTATGAAGAATGATGGGAGATTTTCCTACTTGGTAGAGACTGGAGAAATACTGTGCGAAGCACAGATCAACAAGATGGAAACAGCCGAGTCGTATGCATATAACTAAAAGCGACATTTGAAAAATGATTGATAATTGATACAACAATGATCACTAAAAATAGGTTCAGGTAAACTAATGATGATCAATTATAGGTTATCAGTTAATTTTTCAAAAAACTAGGCTTTATATACTTGCCACCCGGAGTCGGAGTAGGAGTCCTATCAGGACTCCGCAGTCGCAGTCGGAGTCCTATCAAACCCCGCAGTCGGAGTAGGAGTCCTATCAAAATGATAGGACGCCGCATCCCTGATGCAAAGAACGCTCTTTTCTTGAGCAAAGGGGTCTGTGTCCGGAGTGATGAAGTAGATGTCTTGCAAATCGTGCGCGAGATGACGCTCTGTAGGACCACCCGTCTTCTGGCTAAGATAAGCCCTCATCTCTGCCTCTTTAAGAGGTGTGTACACGGATGATTGAGTAGTGTCAGAGACTGATGCCACTGCTGGTCGAATAGACGGTTCTTCCTTTTTTTCACAGCGGCTACCACCTTTTCAGCCATTTCGTCGGACCTCGCAGTCTGCCAGACTGGTAGTGCGATGACTACGTTCAGCGACTGCTCATATGCGAATTCTGTTTATAGTTCATAAAACAAATAAGAGAATTCAAACAAGAAAGTGAGCTATTTGAAATTAGCGCAGTGAATTTTAACACCATTAAGATGTGAGACTGTGAGATATCACAACTCTAAATTATCAAATATCATAAAAAATATTGGCAAAAAGTTATTTTCCTTCATCAGCAGTATTTTGATGAAATTTTGGGTCAATTAGGGATTATACTGAAAGCCTTGCTAATGATTTTGGGATAAAATGCCAGACAGGATTATTTTACCATTCTTTTGAGCATTATTTTGCTAAAATTTCAAATTATACAAGACTGAGCTAGCTGAACATATACACAGGATACAAATTGAATAATGCATTGAATAATAATTGAACAAATTGAATGACACAGCATTGAAATATTTCATGCACAGAAATTAGAAAAAAGCCAGAATATATAATTTGATTGCTAATCTTTGTACTTGATAGAAGTCTTCAAAATCTTGATTTGCATATCCTCACGGAATAAAGTTCATCATATCTCTAATACACGGTGAACAGAAATGAAGTTTTGATTTCAAAAATGTATCAACGGCGAATCCAACTTAGTTGATCCTCCAGGAGAAAAAAAGCAAGCACAAAATATTTTTATGTACACATTCCTTGTAAATGGCCTATTTTCAAAATGGCCGCCATTTTCCAAAAAATCACATGTCTCAGGAATTGTCTAGGACTTGCACTTAGACTACAGTGCAAGAATGAGTAGCTTCTGTGAATATAAGGATACGAGTATTTCAGATGGTTTGAAAACTAAGTTTCGAATACACAATCAAAAAGTATTAACTATAAGTAGTAGTATATGGTTAAAATGCTATTTTACGAATTTAGAATTCAATTTCAATAGAGATGCTGGATTCCACATGAGACAAAATACAACATGCTCATTTGCATGTAGTTATTCTGAACACAGGCAAACATAGACCGTGAGCATGGTCTATAATTGATACTGATACTTGTTGGTCATTATAGGGATTCAAATGCAGATCTGCTTGTCATGTAAAGTTTTTGTAAACTCCGATTTCCTCTAACCAGGTATAAATGAATAGAAACCATACAAAAGTCAATTGGAAAGCTATGCCATTTTGACTCAAAATACTTTTGCGCATCACTAAACTGAAGCAGGATGCACTATGACTTTTCATAGATTTTCTCTCGAGATACTCATCTTTTGCGATGACTCATGTTGACGGATCACCAGCACACTGTAAATCGCTCAATACCAATCACATACGAAGGATGCATACCAAAAAATTTGGTTTATTTCTGTATGTATTTGTATGCTTTTCGTATGTTATTTCAAATGTGGTATGCTTTACATATTAAAGCCATACCACCACAATGTTAAATGAAAGCATAAATCATGTCCAAAGTATGTTGATTTAAGGCATTCTGTCAATAAAGATCTCACTGATGTTACTACTGTTTTGCAAGTAGTGAGATAATGACATTCAAGATTCAAACTTTCAATAATGAATTCGATTTTAATACATGTAAGTCTAAGGCATTTCATGAATAATCAATAAGTATTCAACCATCAACAATTATGCATTATGCAATTTTGAAATTTGCATATTATCAATCCGAAATTAAAACACATTATAATTCATGAATGCAAAAATAGTTATGTTTGAGATATATAAGTCAGCAAGATTTCACTAAACAAATCGTCTAAATGAAGTGGTGTATAGCGACTTGGGTCATAAAGTAGAGTTATCTATACGTCCTGCTAATGTTGCTAGACAAAAAGGAACGACGACAATCTCGTGGAGCATAAGATTTACAATAAATCTAATCTAGTTAAATATCCCTCTATCAAACAAAAAATATTCACGACTGGTATTAACGAAAAAAGTTATTTGACAGTATTATGTAATACACATTTTTTTTGCTATGTGACTTAAAGCTGCACATACCAAACACATACCAGAGGCATACTAATAAGGATGAATTTGCACCGGGTCTCGTATATAAAACATACCAACAACTCCTATTTCAGTGTAAAACAGCCAATCATAGATAGAATAGTTCGTATCGCTACATACCAATCACATGCGAAAGTGAGATGTGGTATGTAAAACATGTCAGATCTCTGTAAACATACGAGAATCTCGTATTAGATGTTAGTTTCAAATTGTATGTGATTTTGGTATATGATTGTATGTAATTTTCGTATCCAGCGATTTACAGTGCAGGTTATCGCCTTCTACAGCTGACAATGCAAATTTCATCAGATCACTTCCCATTGGATGATGATTTGCGACACTAGGAGACTTATAAGAGCGATATCAAATTCTAATAATTGCTTTAAATTAAGATTGATTTTTTATATATGAAAATAAAGAACGTTCTTTAGTCACAGGCAGGAAATTCTGTGAGTATGCTCGAAAGGGTTGGAAAAGGTCTAAGAGGAACAGCCTCTTCGAAATACAATGTCATTCTGATCTGATTTTTGCGAAGTATGATCACATTGTCGTAAAGATGAAGAGTTAACTGAGAAAACTGGTAAACAACCATAGGAAGAGGAAAACAAGAAAGTCTGACATTCTATTTCGAACTGCTGCTTTGTATGACTTCAACATGATCTCAGGATGTTGCGGAATTTGATCGAAATCAACGATTTATGTGTTTCTGTGTAATTACATCTTCTGAAAAGATCCTGACAATTTTAGTTTAAAGCTGCAATGATGACCAGCAAAAGACAAAAATGACTTCAAATTGCACATAAAAACGAAATGTGTGCAAACATGTTCCGCGATAATGAGCGTGTGATGAATGGTCCACCCCGTGGACATCACAACAAGGCAGTGGCAAACCACGTGCAGATCCTCGCTACTGTGGTACAAGCTCGGTTCTGTCTCAATGTAACTTTCATCGCTGATGTTCTCTCAGGTTCACACTTGTATATCAACTGCCGTGACGACTTGAAAAATACTGTTATGGCAGAAATTTCATTTATCCTAAGACTATCACATAAACGAAATTGCATGAAATAACGGGATCTGAATATTTTCTTCCAGAGGGAGCCCGTAGAAAACGACGGACATTCAAAGTATGCTCTTCATCGAGCACTTTCGATCGCTGCACGTGACCATCAGGACATGAATAAGACAGGAAAACGTTGTGAGTGAACATCAAAAGTGAGCAACAAGAGTGAACAACAAGTGAGAGAATGTAGATACCTGGCAAGTTAAAACCATCAATATGGCTCTACTGATTAACTGCAAAAGTAGTAGGCTAGAAACATTTTTTTTCTGAAAAGACTGAAATGAAATCAAAAGAAAAAATTGCATCAAAACTTCCCAGCATCACTTAAAGAGTGTTTCACCTTATTGCAGGAACTAGGCCTATGAGTCCATAAGGATTCTTTCACAATTCGTTGTCATATTATCTAATAAGATGGGATGTAATTTATTTTCATGACTATTCAACAGCGGTGCAGCCAACGACTTTTAAAATATGAAGTTTTTCATAATTAACCCTTTCAGCACGAAATCATTAAGATACCTGTCCTAGTGACACGCACAGTGTGTCATGCAATAATTATTCAACGTAACAAAATTTGAAAATTAATCATTGTTCGATGTTACGATGACACACGATGCGTGTCGTTACTATGATTGTCCACTGTTACGGTGACACGCCAGAGGTGTCAAATAGGTATATTTTCTATATTTTATTTGTCCATTTTATGTGATTTCGAGGTGTTATTGCAACAGATAATAGCATTAGATCTTGTCATGATGCACATGTTTTCTCCGGAAGAAAAGACGGAGAAAACTGCTACAAGGAATGCAAATAGGTGTTCTCAAAATCTTTGGGTGTTTTAGAGTTGACTTGACTAATAAGTACAGTACTATGCGATCATAACACCGTAAACAGTTTTCCTTAATTTCTCATTTCACACAGTAATAATTCTCATTACGACCACAGTAAATAATTCTACACATTTTTGCTAATCTTTTTAAAACAACACAATCTATTTCGAGCTTGTATTATACACATTATGGGAACCAAACATATAAGACATATAGGCTTATATGCTTGGTTCCAATTTCCCAATCGAGTGTGCCATGAAAGCTTTTTGAATAAGACTGAATAAGATATACCTCTTATGTTTTCCTAGAAATTGTGCAATTAAAAAAGAACCGATTACCAATTACCAATTACCGATCATATAAATTTATAAATATTTTCGAGCGTATAATTTTTTATGTTTATTGCAATGTATTTGCACATCTTTTATTTACAGTCCACTCAATATTAATCACTCATTTTTCATTTCAATTTTATATTTACTCTTTTAATGTTACTTTACTTTTAATTACTTCTGCTTTTGCACCTCGAATGTAACGGAAAATCAAAAGCCATTTACTGCTATTACTACAAAATATATTCAACGCAATAAACCCATAATACGTTTCGAAAAGTTTCAGGTTTACTCATGATATTTTGAAAAACAAGGAGCAGCACATAGACCAGGTTGTCCAGGGCAATCAGCACATCGGAAGACAGTTTCTTTCCGCTTTCCGGCTTGGTAGCAAACACGGCATCTCTTGTGAGGTCGAGGTTCTCCTTCCCTTGCTGGTATGCGTTCAAGTTTATGTTGTGGATTCCGTTCCTCCAAGCATCGATTGTTTGTTGATCGTGGTACCAGGCGAGGTCTTCCGACAGGATTTCGTCCAATACCTGTTTGTAAGACCAAACGATTGACAGATTTCATGCAGTAATCTAGGTAGTTCATTTTACCATCATTCTTCCTGTAGAGAATCCATGAATTGTAATGCATGATTTGAATTAAGTGCAAACAGTACTTGACAAACCATGTATAATTTTTCCGATTGATATCGTAATGATGAAGTGCGGCATCCAACCGGTCGACACCGCCCATATGGGCATTGTAATTCAATACAGATCGTGACTTCTTCACCGTTTCGTGGTGTCCACCTTTGACAATGCGGCTGACCTCAACATCTTCAGCAGCAGCAAACGTATCCATCAAGTAAACCGTCTTCTTTCCAGACGACTTTTGATCCACAAGTTTTACGCAAAGAACTTCGCCGTTGCGGGAATAAGCTTGAGACTTAACAGGCAGATTTAAGTGCTTTAAATCGCTCGGAACGCCCCGGTTCGCTTTTACAGTTCCAGTCATAAATGTACCATTGCGAAACAGATATCGGGCTAATCTACAGGAAGTATAAAAGTTATCAAGATAAACGTGGTAACCTTGATTAAACAGGTCGTGTGATAATTGTATCACAATTCGTTCCGTAACTGATAATGTTTCAGCACCACGATGAGACAATCCGACTGCCCGATTTTCAGTACTCAGACCATGAAGCATCATCTTCCAAACGTAACCCGACTCGGATTCTGCCAATACATACGACTTTATTCCATACCTCCTACGCTTGCTTGGGATATATTGTCGTATTCTTAAACGTCCTTTGAACAGCATGAGTGTCTCATCTATAGAAATCTGACGGTTTGGTAGGTATGTATTTTGGCATATATTATTAACTTTTTCCAGAAATGGTCGTACTTTTGCTAAATAATCATTTTCCAAATTTTCTGGGTCTGCAAAGCGAATATAGTTCAAAATTAACTGAAATCTGTCACGGGATAGAGATTCAGGTGACGAGAATATCTCTTGACGAAACACCAAATCGCCACTCCAGTATGATGCAAGCGTAGGCTTCTTGTTCAAAGCCATTAAAAATTGCAATCCAATAAACTTTCTGATTTCATTGACTGTAACTTGTCTGCTGTTTTGTAATTTCTGGCTTTCAGGATTATCAACTAATTCTTGCCAAAGTCTGTTGTTTGTGTAGTCGCATATATCTTGCATTAAGTCGTCAGTGAAAAAGTGATTTAAGAAAAACATATCATCTTCTAATTCATTTGGAATCTCTAAGCGTGGATGTAGTCCTGTAGTTCCAGTAAATTCTGGTCCACGTCTGACGGAATCAGTACCACTTTGGACAGTTCGCCATTCACCAGTGCTGCCACCTGCATCTTCGTCAGAGCTGCTACTTGAGTCGTTATCTCGCAAGTCATTATCTTGTATTTCATCTTCAATCTCACTGCCTGAACTGCCATCTTCGTTTGTATCAAATCCCATCAAATTCAACGCATCTGTCATGGCAGAACGCCGGGGATACCGCCGACCACTTTGCGTGCTCATTATGATATGAATGCGCAATTCGAACAGCAACAACTATCAACAAATTCTGTCGGTGTGAATGATATTCAAAGATCTGTTCAATAAACGAAATCTTATGTAATAATTCGGTGAACCTGTCCTTTGAGAGTGATCATAATTCAGAAACATTCACCGATGGTTTTATGACAGGCTCTGCGTGTCACGGTATAATCGTACTATTGCATTGATTCTAATTCCGTTAATTTGTTAATAGATACATGACACGTACAGCGTGTCGTCCGTACTGAAAGGGTTAAAGCTAATTTTTAAATTTTTCATGATTTAGCGTTTCTATAAATTTGTGCATATTTTTGAAGCACCGTTCTCTGTTACTTCTTGAATGATACACATGGCAATACGAAGAAGCATACAGGTTACTTTTTACAGGATATAGACGCCATTATTCCATGAATTTTTTGTCATTCCATAAATGTGGCAATCTCAAAAATGATGTTTCCTAGCCACAGAGGCCCTATATCATAGACAGATAAGCATTTTAAAATGAAAAGGTTATAAATGGAATTGTGTTTTAATTTCATAAATATACGAGTGTTCACTCAATAACAGCCTTTTAATCTTTCCGTGAATGAGGAAAACATGATTGATTTGAAAATATCGCTCAAATTATATTGTAGGCCCACAGAATTATAAGTTTATTTTTCTGTGGTTAATCAAATCTGTCACCCTATTTGACAGATTAACTCCCATGCATGGCAAGCTTTGTAGAGGAAGCTTGCAATTTCTATAGTAATTTCATCAAAAAAGCATTGCTACTTGTTGAGATGTGATGTTTTTCATTCACAAGTATAATGGAACTAGGACAGAAAATTGAAATTATGACTTTTTTTTGTTGAAATCAACTGATACCGGATAGTCAAAAAGTCCTTGGACTCTGGGCATTGTTACACAAATATTTTATTTGAATTGAAAAACAAATAAGAGGAGGCATACACGTCAATAGTCTAAAGAACAATTTACTCACACAAATTTATTCAAAGTGAAGTCCATTGGCCTGTATACATCGGTCTATTCTGTTGGCCCAATCACGAAATGCAGTAGTGAAATGATGATGATCGATATTTTCAATTTCTTGGGTGATCTTATTTCTTAAATTATTGAGATTAGCAAATCGTTCTCCAGGAGTAAACACTTTGTCTTTCAAATAGGACCAAAGAAATGAATCACACACAGTCAAATCCGGAGAACGTGCTGGCCATTCGACTGGCCCTCTTCGGCCGATCCATCGTTTTTGCAAATGCTGATCTATCAAGTTTCTCACATCTGCCGCAGAATGGCATGAAGCCCCATCTTGCTGAAAGATCATATCTCTTCCAGTACGACGAGTAAAATATTGTATTACAAGTGGAACAACAACATTGTCTATGTATCTTTCCATGTTCATAGTCTCCCCTTGAATAATGTAAGAAGCAAGACCTCTGCATGAAACCAGAGCCCATACTGTTAAAGATCTTGTAGTGCAACTTTTATTTGCAATGCGAACGTAGGGATTTTCAGTTGACCAGTAGTGAAAATTGTGTTTGTTCACATTCCCATTTAAATGAAACGAGCACTCATCACTGAATGTAATTTTTCTCAAGTAAGCAGGGTCATTTTGCAAATTGTTTGTCATAATTTGACAGAACTGCAATCTTCTGTCATCGTCGCCATCGTGCAATTCTTGCGAACAAGTAGGCTTGTAAGGATGGGGATGTAATTTTTTATGTAAAATGTTAAAAGCACTTCCATCTGCAAGCAGTGCAGTTCATCTGCAATGTCATCAATTGACAATGTAGGATCATTTGGAATCAGTTGCCTGGTTTCTTCAACCTTGTCGTCTCCACTTGCAGTGACTGTTCTTCCTGATCTTGGACGATGTTTTATGACTGATCCAGTTTCCAAAAGTAAATCTCTTAAAAAGTACAACGTATTCTTTGCTGGGCAGTCCTTATTGAACATGTCTCTATATTTTTCTGCTAATTGTGCAGGACTTTTAAATGAAATCATCCAAGACGCCAAATATACTTTTTCTTCAATCGGTAAATCACCCATCACGCACAGCTAATGTTGCAATCACAAATGCTACAGACGCGCGCCGTACGATTTCTCTGCCTTCCTATTATGATTCGGAATTATTCAAATTCAAATTGCTACGCAGGCGTATTGATTTTCGTTCGCCTTCGGATGACTAGCACAATACATACCTACGCGTGGCTGCCTGCTAGCTATTTGTTTTTCAATTCAAATAAAATATTTGTGTAACATTGCCCAGAGTCCAAGGACTTTTTGACTACCCGGATATTGATAAATATTGATATATCACTAAATTTTCAGACGTGCTAGCAATAATTTGAAGCTATACATTATCGCTTAATTTAATCAGGTCTATCACTCAACCAAGTGAATTTAGTCATTTCAGTGTATGGAAAGCGGACTTTGTATATTCAGAGTTGGGTTGAAGTTAGAGATTAGATTTGAGCTCTAATCCACACGACTTCAGGAAGGTCATTCACCCTTCATGTTTAATTGGATACAAAATACAACTGCCGCTTAAAGATCTGTAGTAAATGTATTACAGTCAATTTATAAGTAGTAAAAGTAGTATATATCAGCTAAATATTAAAGTTCCAGCACAATTTTAAGACCAGGGCTTCCAGATCATTTGTCAGCGAATCATTATGGCTGAGAAATGAAGACAGAAGATTAGATAGTGACCAATAGAATTCAAGGTGATTTGGCAGCCGCATTACGATTTGGAAGCGAATTAGGCTATCCTGCCAGACCGTCGGATAGAATAGAATAATTCTTTATTTGGTTCACTTGTTTGCATGCGGTGAACTCTACAAACTGCGATGAAATTACGAAAAAGATAATGGTCACAGAGGGGCAAAAAAAGAAATAAAAAGTACTACAAACAGAAAAATATTTACAAAAACGAATAAAAGAGTTCTGAAAGCGCTTGGTTCTTGCACGGGGCGGCCGGAGTGTACTTGTAGAACGAGTCCTAACGTTCTGTTCCTGTACAGGTTTAAACATTGACATGAGAAGATGGCGGTCATCTCTTTCTTTATTATAGAAAACCTTTTCAGAAGTTTTGTGAACACAAACAATTAGATCGTCATTCACGCAGCCCTCAGAACCAATGATACGCATAGCCCTCCTCTCAAGAAGTAAAAGACGTGTCAACAAGTACTGTGAGGCGTTACAAAATGCTCCAAAAGAATATGTAACAAGAGAGATCTAGTATAAACAACATAACACTGCAACATGACATTAACATCTGTACCAGAGCGGCGTAGATTCCGCAGAAGAAACTATCTTTGGGAACCGTTTTTAATCGCATATGGATATTCCATTTCAAGTCACAACTGAAAAATAGACCCAGGTATTGAAATAATGAAACTTGCTTAAAAAAACAATCATCAGAAGTTTTCACAGGGCAAACTTGAAAATTCCGTTTCGTACAGATGTCCATCACAACACATTTACTATTGTTAATGGGTAAATGGTTCTCATATGACCATGACACGACACTATCCCTTTCTATTTGTAGCCTGTCATCACGAGCATCTCTGACGAAATGCAAAAACAAGACATCATGCGCATACTTCACAATCGAGGTACATGTATTTTCACACACGGGGGATAGGTTATCAATAGTAAGAGTAAACAGAACCGGATCTAAGACGCTCCCCTGGGGAACACCGCTCGGAGCATTAGACTAGAAAAGACAACATGTCAATGTTGCACAAAATTCGTTGAGTTCTCCCGGACAGAAAACAAGATCCCATACTGATGATAAATGGAGAAAGATTAATTTTTTTGCATGCACTCAGGCGGTCGCCACCAAATGAACACGGTCTGGTAGCCAAATAAGTCAGACTTTCTTCATTTGGGAAGACATGCTATTTTTTTTGATGAGTTGGTGTTGAAGTGAAATTTATTTTATTAATTTATTTGATTTGGTTTACAGTGCATGGCAAAAAGCATGTTGCTGGGACATTTCAATGCAACGTCGAGGTCGGAACAGATGCTACCAGTTCATACGCGTAGCACTCGATAGAGACGACCTAACCAAAGAAGTGCGGAAAACTCCGTCAGTGACGATTTATTGCAACGGTGTCGACCAAAGAATTTGAGAGGTCGTCTCATCTTCTGTTTGACATGCTGCACATGGTCACCGTTTGTAATAATTTTTGTTTTGAAGATCAAAAAATTCTTTCATTAGAAGAAAAGATCTGTCTCCACCACAGAATTAGATTGTTCAAGCGCATCATTTAACTAGAAGTGCAACCTGATTCAAACAGATGGCACATGCAGGAACTTTCTAAGTGGGCAAAAAGAAATTTTTAATACCTTACAGAGATAGGGAAAATGGTTGTGCGCTTGCAGATTGTTGTGAATTGCTTTGCTCCGATCACCACGATTACTTTAGATCATTGCTGAAAGGTTTTCTCGATAATGTTGGGCCATCCGATCATTATTAAAAATGTTAGCAGGCGCACGAAAAAGCCTTCACAAACTTCTCTGTAGAATTTGACATTGACTGTGTCTCTTTGCAGTGTGACCCGGTTGAAAACAGTCACTGAAACTTCGCACAAATCGGCGTGTTCAATGTTGAACTAGCTGCTCATTGTTCGATTGCTATGGTATTATGCCAGCAGATTGTGCCATTTCAATAACGTTACATGTTCCACTGCTTCCTTTCTAGTCAAACGGAAGAAGAGACGACCGGTGTTACGATATTGAGTTTCCCTCACTTATATACCAGGAGCAAGTTAAAAAGAGGTTCTGACTCGAAGTTTCAAGTTTATTGGTCAAAAGTAAAAGTATAATTGACTTTGGCACAGCGTGACAGGCCTTCGGCGTCCAACGCCTTCTTACGGTCGATAGTCAAATGGCGGTCAGCATACATGGTGTGAAGATTTACATGTATGAAGAAGTGAAGGATATTAAGAATTGTGTTGCTTGGTGAATGTGAGGTGATCAAAGTGAGAAAGCAGACTGTAGCAAGGCAATTCATGTCTTCTATTGATTGTTGACTTCAAGTGTATAATAACTTTTGCTTCAATGAATGTTGTGTCTCGAGTGCTCGTCAGCTTAGCAATGAAATCGACCTGAAAATCCTCGATGCTACCTAGATCAATGTGTTTGCTTTTAATATGCTCATAGAGAGCGCTGGATGCAGACTTATTAATTATTGCACGTCTGTGTTCTGCGTGCCGAGGGGGGAATTTTCTTACAGTCTTTCCAATGTAGCATTCTCCACATTTATTACATGTGTAGCTATATACTACGTATTTATCACTGCATTTATACTTAGGTAAACATTGACAAACTTGACAGCTACAAGTATTAGAGAAATTTTTATTTTTGCATGTTTGGTTCACAGTATGGAAGATGGGAAGATGACACGGTTTTTGATCACGTCATGTTTACAAGAAAGTGCAAAGACTTAAATAATCAAATTCTGGAAAAGGATTTATCCGTTGGCAATATATATAATAAATTATGCCAAATTAACTCACTTTGCATTAAAACTAATAGAAAGCCAATTCGGAAAATTGTTCTCTCTAGCGAAACACGAACATTAAGAAAGCATCATAGGAAAATTGTTTCTCGGTGGAAAAAATTCCCTACAGCTGAAAACTTAAGTCGACTAATGGAGAGTAAAAGGAATCTGAATAAAAAGGTTAAGGCAGACAGAAGAAAGGAGAAGAAAAATAGACTAATAGGTCTAAAAAATGCACGGGAAAATAATGATCACAAAAGATATTGGCAACTGATTAATGAAAATATAGGTGTTAAGAATATTAAACATAGGAGAAGCATATTGAAGGCTTCAGATTTTCAGACTCATATAGTAATCAATGATCTAAAGTTATCAAGCAATATATGCTTATCCTCCAGTTGTATGCCAAACATGTTGCAAGGTCAAAAGTGCATTGACAACCTTGATGATAGAATTACAAAATGCGAAATAAAAAATGCTCTTAGAGGATCAAAACTACATAAAACAAGTGGACCAGACAGAATTGTTTATGAGACATTAAGCTTGAATGAAGAACAAACAATTGAGACTCTTGAAACACTGTATAGTTATGTATTTAACCATGCCGATGAAATCCCCTGGAGCAGTAGCTGGATTACGCCCATATTTAAAAAAGGAAAGAAAAATGATCCAAGTTCATACAGATTTATTAATCTATCATCCTGTATAGAAAAGATAATGACAAAAGTTATAAATTTTAGACTTAACGATTGGCTAATAAAGAATGATGTGATAAAAAAGAACCAAACCGGTTTCAAGAAAGGAAGCTCCGCTTTGGATAGCATAATGCTTGTTAAGGAAATTATGCAAGTTTATAAAAACACAAAACGTCCACTGGTTTTATGTTTCGTAGATTTGTCAAAGGCATTTGATTCCATTCCTAAAAACAGAATGATTGATAAATTAAGACGCTTGATCCCCAAATGCAAGATTTTATCAGTAATTATAAGTGTCATCATTAAAAAAGAGTACAAAGTATTATACAGTGGAAAAGAAACGCAATCCTTTAAACTTGAAAATGGAATTCCACAAGGAGACGTACTATCACCAACCCTATTTAGTATTTATATAAATGATTTCATTGATATCTTAAATGCTAGTAAAGAAGAAATTGATTCTGTTCGACTTTTTGATTTGGAACTGTCACCACTCATATATGCGGATGATATACTTTTAATGAGTGAGAGTATGCGAGGTTTGAATAGTCAATTTAAAATACTTTGCAAATTTTGTGCAGAAAATGGCCTTTGCATAAATTATGAAAAAACCAAAATCATGACTGAAAATTTCACTACAAATACAGACAAGTTTGAAGTTAGTCTCAATGGTAAGCAGATATCCATTGAAGTGGTCGATAAATATAAGTATCTAGGAATGTGGATATCGAAAAATAATAGGTATCATTTGGAACAATTGATAGCTAAAGGTAAACAAGCAGCTTATCTCACGGCTAAACAACTTAAAGAATTTGGTCAAGTTTCTGGTGAAATTTTGAAAAATACCTTTGAAATGCTTGCACTGTCTAGAATGAAATACTGTGCCGAATTTTGTTTTTTCAATAACCTAAACAGTTTGGATCAAATTCAATACCAGTTTTATAAACGATACTATCACTTAAAGCCGACTACACCAAATTATTGTTTAATCGGTGAATTTGGAATACGTCCTATGGATATTCATTTCTATAAAGCTGCAATCTGTCTTTGGATAAGATTAATTACAAAGGATGGAAATAGCTTAATTAAACAGGTATATAATGCTATATATCTCAACATGATATCAAATGGAAATGAGAGTAGATACACATGGTGTTGGAGAATAAACAGATTGCTTACAAAACTAAACCTGTCAAAGCTATGGGATGAACAGCTAACGGCTGATAAAAAAGCATACTTGAGAATTACAAAAGACCGAATATGTCAGTATAACAGGGAAAAATGGATATCTGCAGCAAAAGAGAGCCATTCTGGTCTGACGTATTTAGAGCTATGCCAGTTTGAGGAAACCTTGAAATCATATCTGAATTTTGATATCGATTGCAATGATATAAATATGTTACTAAAATTTAGGACAAAAAATCATAAATTAGATTTTGTAACAGGCAGTTACAGAAACAGATTGCGATATGAAGAACGTCTTTGTGAACTTTGCAATGAATCAAAAGTGGAGACTCTATATCACTTTATGATAGAATGTCCATTGTATCAAAATATGCGGCAACAAATTGCACCATTGTTATGTTGTTACTGCAACACGATAGTTGAATTTCATAAATTAATGAATACCTTGACTCCAAAGCATTTAAAATCCATCGCAAGATTTCTAAAAAAAGCCAACGAGTTACGCATGGTCATAAAAGAAAGAATTCACCACAAAGAATCTGAAATCTAAATAAATGCTCAATTATTGATTCCTCTCCTTCCTGATCTGCTTAATTTTTTTCTACAACACTGACCGCACGCTGTATTCGATACGAGTATACCTCAAAATTGTAATATTGTTTTCCAATGTTTTGGAAATAAACAACTTTTGACTTTTGACTTTTGACTTATGTCTACCGTATTCATTATTAACTACAATGGGTAAGTGAAACTTCTTAATAGCTTTATTAATTTTTCTATTACATTTATCACTGATAAATGGAACTTTAAAATAGCAACTATTTTGGTTTTTAATTTTATTTCTACCTTTATACTTGCTCTTTTTCTTAGGAAAATTCTTGTTACTACAGCCACTAAGACTAACCGCTTTGTAATTTGTGAATCGGATAAATACGACTCTAGAAATGAAATGATTCTTAAAGACACAAAAACATATCAGTTGATAAATAAAAGTAAGTCTGACTCTATACAGAACCAAGCAAATAATCTCATTAAATCAATTGTTCCAAGCACGAAATTGAATCCGCAATTAGAAAAATTACTAAGTACTGCAACAAAACCAGCACATTTCATTTCTTTTCTTTTGTCAAAGACCACAAGGTCAAACTAGGCAATCAGTTTCCTGTTCTGCCTATAGCCTCCTTGAAAAATACACCGGTCGAAAAAAATTGATTGGATTATATCTAACGTCTTGAAAAATGTACTTAGGCATATTCCCTCACATCTAAGTAATACAGAACAATTAATCGATTTATTAAATAGTGCTAGAATTCCTAATAAAAAGGACTTAATCTTCATTTCGCTAGATGTAGAATAGTTGTATCCTAGCATCCCAATACAGTTGGGTATAGAATATAACATGAAAGTTGAGAACAGCACTGTCATCTAATTGTCACTTTTGGTCTTAGCATAAAACAAATACAAGAGTTGATAACGTTTGCATGTTATAATTAAGAGATAAGGTACAAAACCAATGTTTACAAACAAATCAAAGGAGTACCCATGGGCGCATATTTTGCTCCAGCATTTGCAGTGATTTTCATGAGTCACATAGAACAATTGGCTATAGAAAAATTAAACTTTTCTCCGTCCCTGTATATGAGATACATCGATGATATCATCCTTGGTCCAATAGAGTATAATAATGTCTTAATGTCCCATAAGAGATGTCTTTAACTCAATAAGCTCAACCATAAAATTTACAATAGCAGCTCATCAGCCGATGGAATGTTTACCGTTAAGTAAAAATAATTAACAATGAAGTTCAATACGCGTGGTACCACAAACCCGACATAACCCTAAGAAAGGACTCTTTTGTTCCCAATCATGTTAAAGGTAGTTTCGTTAATAACCTCATCAAAGACATAAGCAATAGGTGTAGCAATGAAGTTATGCAAAAAGAAAACAATTAGCGAATTTAATGACATTTTGACTAAAAATGGCTATAGTAACAAGAATTTTCCTAAGAAAAGGAACAAGTATAAAGGTAGAAATAAAATTAAAAACCAAAATAGTTGCTATTTTAAAGTTCCATTTATCAGTGATAAATGTAATAGAAAAATTAATAAAGCTATTAAGAAGTTTCACTTACCCATTGTAGTTAATAATGAATACGGTAGACATACTGTGAACCAAACATGCAAAAATAAAAATTTCTCTGATACTTGTAGCTGTCAAGTTTGTCAATGTTTACCTAAGTATAAATGCAGTGATAAATACGTAGTATATAGCTACACATGTAATAAATGTGGAGAATGCTACATTGGAAAGACTGTAAGAAAATTCCCCACTCGGCACGCAGAACACAGACGTGCAATAATTAATAAGTCTGCATCCAGCGCTCTCTATGAGCATATTAAAAGCAAACATATTGATCTAGGTAGCATCGAGGATTTTCAGGTCGATTTCAGTGCTAAGTTGACGAGTACTCGAGACACAACATTCATTGAAGCAAAAGCTATTACACACTTGAAGTCAACAATCAATAGAAGACATGAATTGCCTTGCTACAGTCTGCTTTCTCACTTTGATCGCCTCACATTCAACAAGCAACACAATTCTTAATACCATTCACTTCTTCATACATGTAAATCTTCACACCATGTATGCTGACCGCCATTTGACTATCGACCGTAAGAAGGCGTTGGACGCCGAAGGCCTGTCACGCTGTGCCAAAGTCAATTATACTTTTACTTTTGACCAATAAACTTGAAACTTCGAGTCAGAACCTCTTTTTAACTTGCTCCTGGTATGCATCGCCTGATTCACAAACTGGTCACCTATGTCCCTCACTTTTATTTTCAGATTGGAAATTGTAATCTTGGTTTCATATTCCTATTAGGAAAAAGAGCACTTGGTTTCATTTTCTTTAGGGAAACTTAAAACTCTAACATATACACGTTTCTAAGTGTTCCGTAGTATACATTTTCCACTTTTTCTATTGAGACCTTATTTGACCTCAGTGTGATAATTGATTGAATGGTACTCCATGACTCCGAACGTTTGCAACAAAATCTCGTGTCTCATCCAACAATGTCTAAAGCTGAATGGAAGTGGACAACTTGTCAATCACAGATTCGATGTTCTTGGAATATCTGGTGCGGAATAAGTTTCCACGTAACATCGATAAAATGAAAAATGGCAATTTAGTAAGCACATTGTGCCATTTCATTTACGTTACATGTTCCGATGTTTTTCTTCTAGTCAAACGGAAGAAGAGACGACCTGTCTAATTCTGTGCCGACTCCGTTTTTCATCCTTTTATATCGTCTCGCTTTTTATTCTAAAGAGGGACATGATATCTAAGTTTAAATTCTTGGATAGTGGAATTCCGCAGACTGGTATCGGATCATCTCCACCAGGGAATGAATTTATCCCGTTACACGGTCACTAAACTTCTAGGAGGTCATTTCTGAAGTGCTTGGTTGGGGTTGGGAGGCTCTCGTAGGAATCGCAGGGGAGAAGCGGCTCGAATCCAAAGACAGTCCGGTATGGGGTCACTCCTATAACTGAAAAAATAAAAGTAATAAATACATGCAGTAACCATATTACATACTGAAATGAATATACATGTAAAATTCAAATGCACCAGATGCAAGGGTACATACTTAATATATGCTAGATTTTCTGATTTTCTTCCCCGTGAATGAATGTTTGCTTGAGTTGTATACCAGCAGCAATCCCATCTGAATGACCAGTGAGCCCATCTTCGTCCACTCTCTTTCGAAGCATGGACTCCAGCGTTTGATTGAATCTTTCAACCTGTCCAAGGCCGCAAACTACTTTTGGGAAGATGGCCAACTTTTTACGAAGTAAAACAGTGTTTGACGGATTCACGAAAGTCGCGGCATACTACAGCAAGGCGTGCTCTCTTATCAGAGGAGGAGAAGAACTCAAAGATGGTGGAGCTGGAGGTGGGCATCATTGCATAAGGTGAGATATATCTTCAAAAATATAGTAACTTCTAGATACATGTATGTTCAAAACTGCAGCCTGTTGTCGATAAATTGCTTTTCTTCTTACAGACAAAAGAGAGGTTTTACTGGAATGATATGTCGAAAGATATAGTTCATTATGTGAAGACTTGTCACACCTACCAAGCCGTAAACAAAAAGTTTTGTGCCAGAAACAATTACCTTCATCCCATTGCCATCGAGGAGCCCAAATTCTGGCAATTTATTGCTATTGACTGCATCACTCATTTGCCAATGAGTTTGAAAGGCAATGTAAACATTGTAGTAGTGACGTGCAAGTTTATTAAGATTGCTTATGCAAGAGCTACACAAGACATAGCATCCTCAACAATAGCCACGTTCTTATATGAGTCATTCTGTGTAAATGGTTAGCCGAGGATATTTCTCTCAGATCTCATTTCGCTATGTTTCACTTGTACATATTCATATATTGGCATCATTAGACTGGATTCCACCATTGCAAACCGTAAATATACTTCAGTCTGTAGCCTACTTTTTAGGAAGGGAGTTTTGCAACCAAATTTTGGATAACAACTTCCAGTTACCATCCTCAGACCAATGGACGAGTAAGCTAGCCGGTTTCTCACTATAATGATTCTAAAATAGATAATACTAATAATATATGATAGATATTGATTATTTTTTGTGATTCAGGTTGAAAGATTCAATCAAACGCTGGAGTCCATGCTTCGAAAGAGAGTGGACGAAGATGGGCTCACTGGTCATTCAGATGGGATTGCTGCTGGTATACAACTCAAGCAAACATTCATTCACGGGAAAGAAAATCAGAAAATCTAGCATATATTAAGTATGTACCCTTGCATCTGGTGCATTTGAATTTTACATGTATATTCATTTCAGTATGTAATATGGTTACTGCATGTATTTATTACTTTTATTTTTTCAGTTATAGGAGTGACCCCATAACGGACTGTCTTTGGATTCGAGCCGCTTCTCCCCTGCGATTCCTACGAGAGCCTCCCAACCCCAACCAAGCACTTCAGAAATGACCTCCTAGAAGTTTAGTGATCGTGTAACGGGATAAATTCATTCCCTGGTGGAGATGATCCGATACCAGTCTGCGGAATTCCACTATCCAAGAATTTAAACTTGGATATCATGTCCCTCTTTAGAATAAAAAGCGAGACGATATAAAAGGATGAAAAATGGAGTCGGCACAGAATTAGACAGGTCGTCTCTTCTTCCGTTTGACTAGAAGAAAAACATCGGAACATGTAACGTAAATGAAATGGCACAATGTGCTTACTAAATGCCATAGCAATCGAACAATGAGCAGCCAGTTCAACATTAAACACGCCACATTGTGCGAAGTTTCAGTGGCTGTTGTCAACCGGATCACACAGCAAAGAGACACAGATAATGTCAAGTTCAGCAGAGAAGTTTGTGAACGTTTTTTCATGCGCCTGCTAACTTTTTTTAAAATGATCGGAGGACCCAACATTATCGAGACAACTTTTGCGCAATGATCTGAATTCTTCGAAGGAGTCGTGGCGATCGGAGCATTTTGAAGGAATTCAGAGCAATCCGCAAGCAACGCACGACTATTTTTCCTATCTCTGTAAGGTATTAAAAATTTCTTTTTGCCCCCTTAATAAGTTCCTCCATGTGCCATCTGTTTGAATCAGTTTGCACTTCTAGCAAAGTGATGCGATTAAACAATCTAAGTCTGTGGGAGTCGGTATGGTCGTCTGATATCTATGAAAGCACATTTAATATGAGGAAAATGAACATTAATATTTTTTGCAGAAAATTGTAAATGGGATACATCTGAAGAAGTAAGAAACCAAGCATTCCTCCTTTTATACTTTAATGAACGATTATAGGTATAGATGTCCAGCCGGGTGGATGATGTGCTAGCGCTCTCTCGCGTTGCACACTGTTGATCTGTGTTGAACATGTCCAACACGGAGCTATTGCGGCAGTTACGTGACATGAAATGCTTTTGTGTACCTCGGATTGTAAGAAGACGTTTGCAATATTTTGGTATTTATGTGGCCCACATTCCAACTAAAATCTCTCATCGTTCATTTTTGTCATCGGATGCCAAGAATACTTGCCGTTGTGATCGACGTAATTTGAGAAAGTGTATGACTTCAAATACCATCGATTCCGATAATAGCATAAACCGTGATGTGCTTCCTTCTATTTTCTTGACTAATGCCAGATCATTATCAAACAAAATGGATGAGATTGAATTGAAATTTGCTGATTTGAAGCCTGATATTGCAATCTTGACGGAGACGTGGCTAGATGGATCGGTTCCGGTTATAGTTTGATTTGCCTAAAAATGTTGTCCTATTCATACTTAACTATTTGTCGAATGGAATGCAACGTGTTTCCGTGGATACCGACGTTTCTTCTTGGCTACCTATAACTAGCGGTGTGCCACAGGGCAGCGTGTTAGGGTCAATGATTTTCTCAATGGCAATTGATTCTTTGAAACCTGTTTGCAATAATTTACTGATGTTAAAATACGCAGATGATGTTACTGTAGTGCATTTTGTGTGTTCTAAAGATGATGATCTTTTACAGAGTGAGTGGACTCATATTGAAAATTGGTCGCGTGATGTTGGTCTTCAACTGAATTTAGCAAAAAGTTGCATTATGAACTGTGTTACGAAAACTCACCTGTCATTAAATGATGTTTTCTTGATTGATGGCGTTGTAGTTCCTACTGTTAAGTCTATGCGCTTCCTTGGAGTCATCTTCGCTAACGATTTTTCATGGAGTGATCATGTAACCGAAGTAACGGCGAAATGTTATAAGAGGATGTATATTTTGCGCAATTTAAGGAGGGTAAACTGCTCACCTGACTTGATTTACCGTTGTTATGTGGCATTCATAAGATCTGTGCTTACTTATGCATTTCCAGCTTATTGCAACCTCCACAAGAATTTGTTTCAAAAGCTTTTGCGTGTTGAGCGTTACGCTGCTAGATTTTTTCAAAATTATGTTTTACTGAATTATCGGTTTTTGTCGAAGACATGTGTGCTAAACTTTTTCGTCTCATTGAATCTGAGCCAAGCCATTCACTGCGATGTGTTTTTAGTGAACGTCTTCCCAGTCTGCGGAATCCATTGACCTTACGAGCTCCTCGTGCTAAAACACGACGATTCAGTGAATCTTTTATTCGTTTTGGTCGCTAATTGTAGTGCTTATTGTTGTGTATTCTTTTATTTGTCACTTTTATTTTTGTCGCTTTTTAATAACTCATGCCATTGTAATCCTTTCACGACATCGTGAACCAATAAATAAAGACAGAAGAAGAAGATTATTGTTCACTTTTTGATTTGCAATACTCCCAACAGATCGATCATCATAATAAGATGAATGAATACACACGCTTGTGGAATGAGAAAGCGCCATGACAAAGCTCCACCTGAAAGATAATCAAAACAATGGTTAATGTTAATTCAAACTGTCACGAAAGATCATTTAAATTTAATAAAAAAAGACGCATGATAGTCATTTTTGGTAAAAACCAAGCATTCCTCCTTTTATACTTTAATGAACGATAAAAAACGAAGTAAAAAAGAATATACACGCTAAAAAGGCCAGTACTTCGTGCCACAGACCCTTTACAAGTGCAAAATGGTAATTGTCCATTTCTCGACACAGAGCTAAATTTCCGGCAGTCTGCGAGAGTTCGTAGATTGTAAATCGCCCAATACCAATCACATACGAAGGATGCATACCAAAATATTGTTTTGGTATTTTTCTGCATCTATTTGTATGCTCTTCGTATGCTATTTCAAGTGTGGTATACTTTACATACTTAAGCCATACCAGCACAATGTTAAAAGAAAGCATCAATGTTGTCTAACGTATGTTGATTTAAGGCCTTTTATCAATAAAGATAACACCAATGTTACTATTGTTTTGTAAGCAGTGAGATAATGACATTCAAAAGTCATACTTTCAATACTGAATTCGATTTTAATGCATGCATGTGTAAGGCATTTCATAAATAATCAATGAGTATTCAAACATTAGCAATTATGCATTATGTAATTTCGAAATTGAGCATATTATCAATCCGAAATAAAAACACATTATAATTCATCAACGCAAAAATAGTTATGTTTGAGATATATAAGTCAACATGATTGCACGAATGATATCATTTGAATGAATAGATGTCAGTCAACTTGGTTCATAAAGTAGAGCTAATCAAGCGTCCTATAAATGTTGATAGACAAGTAGCAACGAAGACGTGCTCTTAGAGCTTAAAATTCAAATTATGTGTAATCTAGTTAAACACCACACTATCACGCAGAAATATTCACGACTGGTATTACTGAAAACAGTTATTCGACATTAATGTGTGATATACAAATACTTTTTGCTATGTGACTTAAAGCTGCACATAAGAGAGACGTACGAATGAGGACGAATTTTCATCGCTACATACCAATTACATACGAAAATAAGTGAGATTTTCCTAGAGATCCTAGAGACATACCAGATTTTTGTAAACAAACGAGAATCTCGTATCAGATGTTAGTTTCAAATTGTATATGAATTTGGTATATGTTTGTATGTAATTTTCGTATCCAGCGATTTACAGTGTACTGGCTAAAATCAGTCGTCACGTGAAACCCTTTGTATTTTTCCCAAACCCTACCACAGGCCGCGTAAAAATTTTAAATATTTTCCACATTACGTCACGGTGACGTTTTAACGAATGTTTTATTATGAAGATGTGCATACTAAGCCTCGCTTGCGAAAGCAGCGCAGGGATGAAATCTCATGAAATTTAATGCGGATTCATAAGATTTTAATGAGGGCTCATGAGATTATGATGAGTCTCATGATATTCTCACAAGAAAATGTTTAACTCACGAAGTTCTCTTGATGCTTTGATGAGAATACAATAAGTGGTAATGAGAACATTGATGCGGATATATCTCATCATGTGTTCATGGGAAAATAATGAGCATTCAAGAGGTTTTTGTGAAAATAAGTTTATAAGTAGTATGGTATGCATGCTAACCTCAAAAGGAGGGAATAGTAAGAATCTCCAAGTTTAGTCTATGAAGGATTAAAAGCAAAAATATAGAATACATCACAGCGATCTGCAACAGCCTTCTCGAGATGATGCATATATAGTTTTACTTTACAATTAGATGTTGAATGCGAATGTTGAAAATAGAGATATATGCAATAACAGTTCAATATCCTATCGTAGAATAATTGTTCATTATTGCGAATATAGAAATAGAATTGTAGACATTACGTGGGAATGCTCAGGGACGACGCGGCGAGGCTAAGAAAACATCATTAACTAAATGCCAGAAAAATAAATTCAGAAGTTTGAAAGAGCTACTGTTAATTTATTAATGATATTTTTATGAGAAACTCATGAAATATAATGAGACATATATGAGAAAAAAATCATGAGGAATTTTTGTGAGGGCAAGCCTGTTCATTACAAAATATCATAGGGAGTTCTTTGCAAAAAACAGCAATACGCTGTGACGGTTACACCTCGCATTTTCATCATTCATATAGGAAATTCGTATGGGTCTCCATTATTCTGTCGCGCACTGTATATAGAAAGTTATAAGGAAACCCAGGATTTATACGGAATGTTGGACCATATAATGGGAAAGATTAAAAACATTTTCACATTACGTTACGGCGAAGTTTTAACGAATGTTTTTATTATGAAGAAATGCATGCTTACCTCGCTTACAAAAGAAGCACAATGATGGCCTACTAGTCCGGCAGCCACAACGAGCTTCTGCAGTGAACGAGGCCGAAAGTGAGACTTTCAGAGAATGATGTACGCCCTATGCATACTTCGAATCGGCACGTCTGCCGCGTTCTAGTGAGTTCCTGTTCTTGTCAGACAAAACCAAAGAAAAACACATGTAAATCCAATGGGACGTAGTTTGTAGTTTTTGGTTAAAATGAAATTTTGTATGTTTCCTCTAATTTAGCGATAAGTACTTAGCCCACAGTCATAATTTTTTGCATGGAATGTCTTCAGGTCATTTCCTGTCATTTTCATGTACCCCTGCTATAAAGCTAAACACATTTAGATTTGGTGAGCTTCTTAATGTCGGCAAACACAAACATTTTGAGGAACTTTATCCACATTCAACCACATTTTCGCATACATCGCCGATCAGAAGCTTCGTAATATCACGTGCACATCATAGGAAATGACCTGAAGACATTCCATGCCAAAAATTATGACTCTGGGCTCATTATTATTCGTTTAATCAGAGAAAACATACAAAATTTCATTATAGCCAAAAACTGCAATCTGTGTCCCATTGGATTTACATGTGTTTTTCTTTGATCTTGTCTGACAAGAAGAACGCGGCAGACGTGTCGATCCGTAGTAGGGTGTGTACATCATTCTGTGAAAGTCTCACTTTCGGCCTGGTTCCCTGCAGGAGGTCGTTCTGGCTGCCAGACTATACCTGGATTAAATATAAAAAAGAAACGTTTTCACAGCTTCATTTGACAAGAGATGCAGATTGAATCTTGAAATGCACATTAATGGCATCTTTGCATAATTATTCCATTGCTTCTATTATTTTGTCCAATTCTTATGAAAAAACATAAAATGTCTAGCATCATCTGCTGTACCGCTTCATATGATTATTCATGCATTTCCCATTTATCAGCTTTTTATTGAACACATCGTAAAGAAATGTATAGTTTTCCTCGACTCCGTGAAACGAAGTTGGATAAGAAACAGTTTTGCCGCTTCGGTGGTTCAATTATTAAATTGAAAGAGTACCTACAGTGTTTAATGATGCTTATAAGATGCATTGTATGCACAATTTTGGTAGCGGTTGGTGCCATATTCTGCTGCCCTCAATCCTGTCGATCGAGACAGTTTGGTCGGTTCTTAAATCGCACGTATGAGGACACCTTTGTATTCCACAAGTTGTTGGACAACGAGTCGATGAGCAGAGACTACAATATCTGGAAAGTGTAGTCAAAGATGGTTTCGGGAACATTGACCGACCAGAAATGTAAACGTGCATCTCAACATTCCGCAAGCCTTCATAATGACGATATGACCTTTGGGACTTAAGAGGTGCGGAATGAGGTCATTATATAATAATATTACACTTCTGGAATATAATTCTTGTTTTCTGAATTTTACAGTCAAAATGAAATATAACTCTTGATTTCCGAAATCAAATGCGGGTTTCTGAAATGATGGAACATTTTCAAATATTTCTGATTATTTCGATGACATAGATATTCAATCTCAAGTATATGATAAAAACTGATATGCAAATAGTACAGCCATGTCTGAAATATAACCGGTGAATTCTTAATTAGTTGAAATGTAAATGACCAGTTCCTTGTTAGAAACATCGATTTCAGAATTTTCGGAAATTAAGACGGAAATTTTCGGAAATTAAGCTATTTCCAGAATACGAATATCAATTTCTGAATTTTCGAAAATACAAATGACAAAATTTAAAATAATTCAAAATTTAAGTGACGCATTACTGAAAATTGTGACAATGATACAATATAAGCAACAGGATCTGAAATTTAACTGATGAGTCCTGAAATAAAAGTGACACTGATGTGACAGAATAAGATGAAATGACTCATCACGAAATTCAGGGTTCTAAAGAAGGAAATGAACATCTGAAATGATTGGTGTTGTATTTAAGAATGTAAATGGCGACCGCTAAAATAAAAATGGAAATTCTGCGGTGATATATTATCATAGAGTGAAGGATTTCTGTGATTGAATCCTTAAAATATCTTCTGCACACATTCACCTACCCATAGAGTAAATATACGTATAGCCTATACTGTAGGTAGAGTGTCGATTCAAAAAAAGTGTATGTATACCGTGAAAATTTTTATATCAAAAGATTCAGTTTTTTACGGAGATTATGTTCCTGTGGTCCAAAAAATTATTTAAGCAGTTTTTAAAAAACTTTTTTCAAGCTTATATACACTGTAAATCGCAGGATACGAAAATTGAATGCAAACATGTATCAAAATCACATACAATTTGAAACTAACATCTGATACGAGATTCTGGTATGTCTACAGAGATCTGGTATATTTTTCATACCACATCTCACTTACTTTCGTATGTGATTGGCTGTTTTACACTGAAATACGAGTTGTTGTTATGTTTTACATACGAGACACGATGCAAATTCATCCTTATTCGCATGTCTCTGGTATGTGTTTGGTATGTGCAGCTGTAAGTCACATAGCAAAAGATATGTATATATTACATACTACTGTCAAATAACTTTTTTCGGTAATACCAGTCGTCAATATTTTTTGTTTGATAGATTGATATTTAAGTAGACTAGATTTATTGTGAATCTTATGCTCCACGAGATTGTCGTCTTTGCTTTTTGTCTAGCAACATTAGCAGGACCTTTAGATAGCTCTACTTTATGAACCAAGTTGATAAACATCATTTTATTTAAACGAAATCTTTAGTGAAATCTTGTTGACTTATATATCTCAAACATAACTATTTTTGCGCTCATGAATTATAATGTGTTTTTATTTCCGATTGATAATATGCATAATTTCAAAATTACATAATGCATAATTGCTGATGGTTGAATACTTATTGATTATTCATGAAATGCCTTAGACTTACGTGTATTAAAGTCGAATTCAGTATTGAAAGTATGACCCTTGAATGTCATTATCTAACTACTTGCAAAACAGTAGTAACATTAGTGTGATCTTTATTGAGAAAAGGCCTAAAATCAACATACTTTAGACATCATTAATGCTTTCCCTTGACATTTTGCTGGTATGGCTTTAGTATGTAAAGCATACCACATTTGAAATAACATGCGAAAAGCATGCAAATATATGCCAAGAGAATACAGAAATATACCAAATAGTTTGGTATGCATCCTTCGTATGTGATTGGTATTGAGCGATTTACAGTGTACTACCGACATGAAGCCCCTTTATAAGTAGTATGAAACAAGTTGGAGATCAAAATGAATGAATATTCGCTAACAGGCAGCTTAATAAAGCGGGAATTAATCCACATTGTAATGCAAGTCCCTGCAAGTCTTCAAGGAAAAGTTGAGATCTCAGTGTACTTCTTCGCTGAGATGACATGTTTGCAATTCAATTTTCAGCGATATGTTCCATGATTCACAAGGCGTCATTTCTTGAATCCGAATAGTAATGTGGACCCATTAACATCTCTTAAAGTTAATTATGATCAGCTTCCTTGATTATATGATGCTTTGCTCTTTCAGTGGCAGTTTCTGATATGATCACGCTTCAGAAAATAATCTTATTATAATATAGATAAGCCTTTAGTGCTAATTTTACAAAATATATTGCCCATCTAGTTGTCATGATACATGGAGGATTTGTGGAATACTATCATTATCAGTCAAATTCGCTTACATTTCTCTAAGTGTGTCAAAACTGCATATCTCACAGGTGGCACTGGGTCTCGACCTGGTATCATTCATTTAATGAATTCGAAACTCTATGCGCATTGAGGATTTGATAAATGCTGAGTTCCACTCTACCTGCTGTACTTACTCTATGCACCCAGCCTTCGTTCATAAGTTTTAATTGGCTTTTGTCAACTATTTGACATTTTTTGAAATTTGCTCGACTCTTTCTTAAGCCTAAAAAATGTCGAGAAAGAATGAGGAGCTGCTTTTTCATGGTGAGCATACCAGATGACTCAGAGTTTAGTTGACTATCAGTCACAGTGGAAGTCCCTATGATGACATAGAGTGACCTAGATGACCACTGAACCCTCGTGGAACGCAACATATCGGTTGAGGACTGTGCCTAATAAACGTGGAATAAAAATATTAGACCACGCAAAACATGCCATCGATGAGCAAGGAAATTCAACGGTGCTACATGAAACTGAACATACCCACATTGTAAAGACCGGCAACTGCAGACAAAATATGAATGTCACATTAAAAAATAGGCACGTAAAGAGGACTTCAATGTATTTCGGTTTATTTATGAAAATCCATCTTTTATCCAATTGACATTCAAATTTGTAAAATTCATATCTTTGTGATGTTTCAAAAACCAAAATATCTTCCAGAAACAGACAAAGTGAACACATGCACATCAGCAATTCAGCAAAATATGTAATTACATTCTAAGATCACACTGTTATTGAGGTGTTCATTTTGCCTTTTAATTTCGCAGTTGTGGTAATTGTATTGAGTCGTATTTAGTCTTGGGATTCTTGGAAGCTATCAAATTCTCGTCTGATCGAATTCCATCATCATCATATTCAGTTTGGTCATCTTTTGATTTTCTCTGCAGAATTCTACCATTCTTGATCGTTATCCAAGATGGTGAAATGATGATTACTCCAAAGAAAGCAATAATACCAAGAACTCTGAAGCTCCAGTGATACGATGGATCCATCTGATACAGCCAAGCTCCAATTGGACCTCCCACAAGGAATCCAATGCTAGTGTTCAGCAAGATAAAACTCAAACCTGATCTGTATAATTGCAGACCCACAATGTGGACAGTTAACTCATAGACGATGGCGTTCCCTCCCAGCCCTAACCCCATAAAACCACAGCAAACAGCAATGGTTGCATAACTGTTAGCAAAGGATGTACCAATATTTGCAACAACCAAGAATGAATAGCTGATCATATAAACGAGGACAACATGAACTCGGGATGACTGTGCGATCACTCCAACCACGACTCGACCAACAATTCCTGTAACACCGACCAATGATGGTAAGAAGATCAGTTGAGTTGAAGTCAAATCGGAAATAGAGACACGGCCATAATTGTAGATGTGAGTTGAAAAGCCAGCGAGACCACAACCTATTGTCAATAGGCTTAGACAAGCCAATGTAAAGATAGGTATTCGAAAAACACGAAATCCTGACAGAAACTCATTGAACTTTTCTTTGACTTCATCTAATCGGTCGGAGATTGTCTCCTTCTTAGGAGGGGTTTCATCTTCCATTTCATCGACGACTTGACGAGGACTTATAAGGGCGGCTGCAACAACAAGCAAGTTGAGATTGATACCTCCGAGGATGATAAATGCTCCCCTCCATGTAAATGAGTTTACGAGGAGTCCGATCAGCGGCGGAATGATGAAAGTCCCAAAAGCAGACCCAACAGTTCCAAATGCAGTAGCCAATATTCGATATTTCTCGAAGTACACTGGAATTACTGAAAACATGGTGAAATACACAAAGGCAAAGCCAGCACCTGTTAACAGTCCGTACGAAAACAACACACCCAATACACTCGTTGTAAACGAGGAGGCAATTAATCCTACAGTTGATACCAAGCATCCAATGACAACTGTTGTGCGTGGTCCAACCATACAGACAAGAAAACTGGCCGGAATTCCCGCAGCAAGCGTGCAAAATAAACAGAGGTTGACAGCCCATGACGTTGCGACTGCTGACTCCTCAAATTCGTCCAGGAAGATGGCGTAGAAGACGGAAGCGCTGTATGGGATCCCCAATGTCAAAGTCATTGTCAGGAATGCACACAGGACAATGACGATGGCCCATCCTCGGTCAATGTCCGGAGAACGGGAGGTCGAGTCCTTCATATCGTGTGAGTCATTATGTTAGGAGCAACTTTTAATAAAGTTAAAATGTTGTTTCTATGAATCCGTCACTATGTGCTTGATAGGAAATCGACCAAATGTTTTAGATTAGTGAAGCGTACGACATCATCGTCAAAGCTTCAGAATGACGGATTGGCGTTCTGCTGATTGGAATGAATTAAATGAAATAAACAGAATATAAAAAGGTCATTCAGAATATGTACGGCTGGAACACTGCAAATGAAAATGGTCTGAAAGAGTCACAAAATGTCTGAATAAGGTTCACAATTGAGTATTATATCCTGTAGGTCTGCAAGAACATAAATGTGATATTGAAAAGGAGTGACTCACTTATTCTTCATTGTGTGCGCGCTCTGGCTGCATTGAATTGATCGATGTCTGCTATTGTTTGCTACTGTTGTTTTTTAACACTGTGACCTGGCTGACGGCCCACATCACTGCACGGTTTCGATGTGCGTGCATTGTATTTTGAGCAGTTGCGCGTGGATTGTGAGGCTTTGACTGGATGTTCGACTTTCCACATCGATTCTACGCATTGATAAACTCTGATTTCGTGAAACTTCTTCGGATTAATCAAAATATGATCGAAGTGTAAATCGAATGCCTGTATGACTCAATTTCATCTTCTGCCTATCTCAAGTTTACGTGCGGATCAGGAAAGAACAAATACTACAAAGAAGTTCTATTGTTTTCTTCGGAAATAGCTTTTATTTAACGATGTAATGAAGTCAGATTGTCAATGCACCGTCCTGCATTCTGCGCATTTCATTAGGGAATGTAATGCTCGTTTTTATTCAGCTAGTTAAGATCACGAAGAATTTTCGCTCCTAAGATAAGTTGACATAGACAAGGGGTACGTTATTACCTATTTGATCACAGATTGCAGGTCGAAGCGTTTTAGAATGACCTCATATTCAAACCTCAAGCGGTTCAGAATACTGTGAACATTTCACATTTCGTTGTCATAAAAAGCTTACTTTTTATTAAGAGATAGCTCTCTTACAGAAATTTGCTTATGCTGAAAATATGAAAACTGTGAGAATATTTGTTTGGTACACAATCCTTCTGAGTTTCCATCTGACAATCGAATTCGAATAGAAATCCGAACCGCGTGCATTTCAAATTTAAAGTCGATTCGACATCTGATTGTGACAAATGGCAAAGCGTGATGACATGAGCCTTTTGCGGTTGACGTGCTTTGATATTGAACATATCAACTAATGGGCGATTTATTCTCAATTTATAATGCTAAATAAATTCAACAAATTACTTATTAATTGAGTAGCAGCATTATCAAAAGGCATTCTGAATAACGCAATAAGTTTAAGTTCCATATGACAATTTCGCTTGAATCAGTCAAATTATAAGCTTAGATTATCAGATCCAGCAGCCTATCTATTTTTTAAAGTTATTCAATACTTAGGTGAGTTAGTTTTTACGAAAACGAACCACTTATCTGATTTCTGATTGAATTTACAAAAAACATAATTGAAGTTCCCAATTGGAAGCACATTTAAAGAGACTAATCCAATGTATATTTTGTTTTGACAAAATAATATTTATAAGAATCTGTTCGGTTTTAATCATGACACTCAATTTGACTTTACTCTTAAATGTACAGAATGTACATTTTTCAAGACTTTGTCTGACCTGAGGTGAATCGTACGGATGTCATCCGGAAGAGGTTTATTTCGCACACGGTAGCTGCATTCTGATTCATTTATGTTAATGGACCTAGTGTCAAAATCTGCATTTTTTTAAAATGTTAATAGCTATTAAAACATTTATTAAACAAAAGAAGCTAGATATCATATGAAAATGAATTTTGCAAAAAACTGGACGCGAGATTTTAAATGGGCGTAGTCGACTTAGTGCAAGAAAGGGTTTCTAAAAACCGGTTTTTAGGTATCCGGTTTTTCGAATATATCTTCCTCAATATTCGAAAGCCGGTTTTAAAACCGGTTTCAAATAGCAAAAATTACCGTTTGCCTGTTAATATGCATATTACAAGATATATATTCTGTTTCATGAATACTTCTGGAAGTTAAGTTGTGCACTGCTACAGTCGATTTACAGAGCATGCATTGCTCCATCAGCTTGAAATCAGAGGCAAAAAAATCTCAGAGTATTCATTTTACTCAGAAGGGTTCCTCTGTTCAATACATTTAAACAATTTTCAAAACCTTTGCATGCTTTCGAATGAGCTTCCAAAATGTCATCACACTATATCACATAAGTCATTTAGCGATTAATTGAAAGGATCCAGCGACATTTCATTTATCTGAGAAATGACTGCCGGTAAAGAAACTATCAATGTGTTTATTCCAGAAAGCGCTAGGTTTCTTCACCGCTAGAAGGAGAAATTATCCAATGATTAGAATTCCTATCTTTGAATTCTTGAGATATTCTTACAACCAGTACACCGATTTACAAACAATTTTTGATTCGCATTTCAGTATTGAAAAATTCAAAAATAGTTATCAATGACTGCCACAAATAGACACAGTATATTCATCCATGGAATACCGGTAGTATGCTAATTCACATGAAACAATGCCACCATCTCACTTAAAGTTCACTTCATGAAAATCCTGCAGTTTGCTGTCAACAACTTCCACAACCAACTTAGCAAATAAGTTTGACTATGATACGAAGTTTTAGATTGAATATGATCTACAAACCATAGATTTTTCCATGTGCCATCCTTGCACAGGCAAGATATCAAACTTCCATTCTAGTGCACTGTCATCCACTTCTATGATGGCAATATTTCCGGTAAATGCTATACAATTCAAGGAAAAAGCTCAATATATGTCCGCTACCACAATGTTTCAGCGATTCATTGATCACAGTAAGCATTACCTAGTTAATGTAATTGTGGTAATGTAATTAAAAAGTACTAATGTAATTAAAGCAACTACATGACCAAAGAATAAGATTATTTGTTTTTTCTACGTTTCCATTGGTCTGACATTTAGACCTACCCATCGTCTATTGGTGTTAATGTGAAGCATGGATTCAATACATTCAAGTGCGTATATGAAACATTCATCTGGGCCATGTGATCATGTGACTTCACATGCAAGATTACACTGTCAGAGATTCGTCGGAAGATTTGTGTCTAAATCATAGGATACTATTTACTTTTAGAATGAGCGAGATTTATATGCACATGCCTCGTCCTCCGATAAATTTCATGCATAATATCAGTATCCTACGATCATCGTGACATTAAATTTGATTGGAATTTTAAATCGCATCAATGTTTGCTGAATCAATTACTTGAACTACACGCTGTAATGTTTATGCTTGATAAAAAAAAATTCTCAAATCATTTCATAAAGATTATAATTCCGGATGGAAATATTCTTAAATTTGACCTGTCATTTTCATTAGAAATGGTGTCCACAACATAAACAAATTCTCCTTTCTTTCTCAGCCACCATTTTTTGAAATGCAGTTAATGAAACTTTTATATGATAGAGTTGCGCTGCTTTCTCAACGTATGTAGACTAACCATTGCTAGATAGCCTACACAGCCTGTAGTTTGGAAAGTTTTGATCAATGTGACATGAATTTCCACTGCTAGGAATTTGAATTCTAATGTTCTATGTCATTTTCAACATAGTGTTCGCATTTTTATCATAGCGCGAAACATTACCTTGGATGAAATATAATAGGAATATTGTCATAGTTTTATCGGACAAATAATGCAGATATCCTCGTAACGCGTCCTCGGATAATCTGCATTATTGTCCTCTAAACTATGACAATATTCCTATATTATCCGAGGACGCGTTAGAAAATAAACCTCTCTCTATGAACATGGAATTGCCACCTATAAAAATGTCAAAACCTCCATTGCACATTATGACTTCGATATCTTGGACAAAGACGATAACGCAGCCGACTGCAGGCTGACCGAAGCTCGCTACATTAGGAACTTGCAACCAAAAGGTCAATCGTAAACATGAGCTATCGAATTTTTGATTAATGGATCTCTACGAACTCTGTCAGGTTGACGGAAATTTAGCTCTGTGTCGAGAAATGGACAATTATCATTTTGCCCTTGTGAATTGTCTGTGGCACGAAGTAATGGCCTTTTTAGAGCGTGTATATTCCTTTTTGCTTCGTCTTTCTATCGTTCATTAAAGTATAAAAGGAGGAATGCTTGGTTTCTACCATAAATGAATATCATGCGTCTTTTTGTATTAAATTTAAATGTTCGCTAGTGACCGTTTGAATTAACAAGAACCATTGTTTTGATTATCTTTCAGGTGGAGCTTTGTCATGGCGCTTTCTCATTCCACAAGCGTGTGTATTCATCTCATTATGCTGATCGATTTGTTGGGAGTATTGCAAATCATTGAACAATAATCAATGTCGGAAGCTGTATGAAAATTCGACAGAAATGGAAAAATGACTTGCTTGTGCTCCGTCGGTTGTATTGATACTGGCATCCGACTGAATCGAATCCAGCATCTAATCTGAATAACAGATATGAAATTTAAGAAATTAGCGCGAATATACAAAATATTCTGACCAGTTAACTTTTACATTTCTAATGTGGTTGTAATAATCCTGGAAGCAGTCGAAAAGTTATTTTATGTAGCAAATAAAGTACTGGTTAGTATTATATCAATCTAATTATGATGATAAGATGTAATAAATCAATAGTTACACTTCGTAAAGTAAGCATAAAGGTCTAATTATACATGTAGATACTAAGAAAAGGGTCTACAGTTACAGACACCCGGTGAACAACATCAACACATTTTTTATGGGTCTTCGTGTCTAACATATAGACCTCAAGGTGAACCAAATTAGACTTTTGTGGTTCACTATATACATTGCAGTTTAGACCTCTATTTATCGGGCTTTATCGGACATGAAGACCCCCATACGAGCGCTAAAGACCTCGTTCAGACCTTTTATCATTTTTAGTGTAAGAAAATATCGTGAACTCTGTATCAGGTCATTAAACACAACTGGCTTCATCTTTCAGGCACTTTTGAGGATGCTGCTGAGATAATGATGAATATTTCTCTGTCAATTTCAAGTACATGTAGATTTGTAATAAGCTCAAAATATGCCGTTTTCAAATGAGAAGCAAACTTAAGAACCATAGATTTTCAATGTTTGTATCCATGTTTTCTTTTTCCATAAATGACCTGCAATCTTTAGTGCTGTCATCGTAGAAGTTGTTAATTAGACAAAAAGAAGGTGCTACTTTCACGTTGCATTGACCCGCTTACAATTGTGTGTTAACTGTTTGTATCATTATTCATTTATTGACAGTTGAAAAATTGAAGGGTACACCGAATATTCATTATTGTATGCCCGGAATTCCCGCGGCAAACGTGCAAAATAAACAGAGGTTGACAGCCCATGAAGTTAAGGCTGGAGACTCCTCAAATTCGTCCAGGAAGATGACGTAGAAGACGAAAGCGCTGTATGGGATCCCAAATGTCAAAGTCATTGTCAGGAATGCACACAGGACAATGACGATGACCCATCCTCGGTCAATGTCCGGCGAATGTGAGGTCGAGTCCTTCATATCGTGTGAGTCAGCTTGTTAAGAGCAACTTTTACACATTTCTACACCTTAGGTCAAATTTGTTTTCTTTAAGAACAGTCAACGTCAGAGTCTCAAATTAATGGACGCCCATTCCGTATGTGGAACAATGTGATAGGCTCTGTTGAAAAAGAAGACACGCATTCAACGGGGATGGAGATCAGATGGCTTATGACTAAGCGGACTGAGATTTTTCAGAATGATTGAGCTGAAACGTAGCTATGATAATGAATAAACATGAGATGTGGCGGTCTAGAAGGAGTGAACATTCTCACTGATAGGTTGAATTTTTTAAAAAAGTAACGATATTATCTGCAATTTACCATCTTAATTTTGCAAAAGAATGTAAAGGATTGATATAAGCGGCACATCAAAGTAGATCAGCAAGTGTATTCAAAATTAATAACACACGCCTGCTTTCTTCTCGCCTAATGATTAAATACAACTTATCAAGAGGTCTGGTACAAATCGTGATATAGCCTACATGCATATAGTTATCAGGTTCTCATTGTGCTGTTATCGTTAGAAAGTTTATTGCAATTCGCATTGTCTTACCTGCAATAAGATAAGATGAGATAAGAAACATATATTTCAATAATTGAAAATCGAAATGATACATAAGCTTAGTAGTTAAAAGTTGCACAAAATGAGCAAATAAAAGAGCTGCATATTAATTTTTTATGCAGGCGTACTCGATTACACCGAGCTTCGCAACTTCTTAAGTATGTACATTCGTCGACATGCCATCCGCCTGATGTAATCGGCATGCGAGTCCCAGAGAAGATTGGCAATGTAGATCACACCCAGAATTCTCAAATTAGTAACAAAATTAATATTTGAGGGGACAGCGAGGATTACGTTGGAAGAACAGGCATTTTGCTTGCGATGCATTTGTCGAGAGACCATTTGATTACATGTAGTACTTCCGATGAGATGAGAAGTTGAGAATCCTCAGCTTTCTCTATGGATATTATGCAGACGATGTCATCAGCATATTTTGTCATTTGGTGTTCCGTAAGGAAGGACGTACAGATGCCATATGAATGGAGAACATGGTGATATCACAGAGCTCTGGGGTACTCCGGAAGTCACTTTTCTAGGGGAGGAAAATACTTCTTACTAAGTCTTACACGTTGAGTTCCGTTGTGCAGGTAATTCGATAGATCGTTTATTGGGAAAGGTAAAATTGTCAAATGCGTTCCGGACCTCGGTTTGCTGTTTGTCTTTCTATCTCGCACTGAACGGTGTGTTGCGCAATTTGAATCTTTAATACATCTGAATACTGAACTATTGATCAACCTTGGTTAGTCATTTTCTCCTGAGGTTTAATTGGGAAACATTTTTTACAATTGGACAGTTGAAGAAAGGATGCATTTCCAGCAAGCTGTTTAGATTCTCTGCTTCTTCTTTACTGATACTTCTAGCCATCTTCTTTACTTGGTTTCCCAATAAAA
>CAJQUW010013387.1:0-103732 GCA_907163375.1 Prostheceraeus crozeri
GTGGTGGAAGAGCCTAGGGGTATTTTAAGGTGATTACTATTATTATGGCTCTTTATATACATGCACCAAAAATTTAATGTAGAAGTTTGAATGTATGAGGTTAGGTTTGCAAATGAATTGACTTGTTGATCTGGCATGCGTTGATGTTTTGATGATCATAAATGTAATCCTATTGATTGACTTATCAGGACATTTCAAAAATTCAAATAATGCATGTCGACAGATAGAGCTGCAATATCCTCTAGGATCTAGAGCTTCCGTACACCGACATATTGAAATTTTTGTGCACAAGAATAAAAGCATAATTTATAACATAAGGACATTGTTACTGTTAATGACAGCGCATTTCATTGGGGAGTCAAGACACACGAGGATGAATTGCTTATTCGGCTTTATTTTGTGTCGACTGTTTTCGTTTTTTTCATAGTAAATTTGTTGCCAATAAGTTGTGGAAAGTAGCGACTCCTTCAACAATCTAATGTGATATCATATGAAGTTAAATGTTATGATTAAATTACTGTCTTTGAAGAGATAACATTCAAAATCCAAAAAGATTGATCCAGAAAATGATTGTAAATTCGAGCGCAGTATTATGTGATCTCAGTACAAAGGGGCTAGTGCAGTTTTTTAAAGTTAGAATTCTGCATCACACTTTGCGAAACGTACTTGGCAATAACGTCTTGCATGAAATCAGCTTGAGTGAAATGTACAACATAACATTGGACCATGTCGACTATGTGTCGCCCACTTCTTTAGCTCTGGTACCATGGCATCAAAACTATGTCAAAGCTTCCCAGATGCGTTTTTGGCATGTTTCTTCTTGTCTTATGATTTTTTTTGATATCGTAGTCACAAATGGCCGCTTTTGTTTACCAGTAGCTCGTCCACGTCCAACCAAATCGGTGATTGCAAGCTTTTCATCAACTTTTCCATAACAAAGCACGTCATGCGGGTGCATTTTCTATTTTGATATTACAGGGTGTCGAAGACTTTCGATTTACATTTTTTCCGTATTTCTCCCGGGCTTTCCCAGATATCAGCATATTTTTCAAGGGGTCTAACTTTGCCTTACAACTTTTTGAGAAATATTAGAAATAACTCGTATCTAATTATTCTCAAAAACTCTCTATTTAAATGGTATGAGAAACTCTGTCCCTCGCTGTCATAATCATGTTATCAATTTGGAAATCAGCTAACATATATTATTAGGATAGTTGGACTTCCCATGTGTAAATCACATGTTTGTTCCAAATAAAATCCTTTAATACTATCGGACTGGGCTCAATTTCACGTAAAATCACATGTGTAATTTAACTGTTAATATTCAAGTTCAACTTCAGTCAAGTTTGACTGTCAACTTCACCAATATTCCAGAATATCTAAAACATTAAATCCTCAAGTCAAGACAACGGGCCTCCAAAATTAATGAAGTGATATCGGAGCCAAATTTACGGACGCTTGTCGGTAGCATGTGTAATTCATTATTGACATAGTGATTGCCGATGATCACATTATGGGGATTTGTTCTCTTCTAAAGTTTCGAATTATCCATCGTAATAACTGTATCCTGCCATCCTTCTTTGTCTGGTAACAGTGTTATTGTGGAATTGTATTGCGCTTGTCAGAATATCACATAATGATTTATTGAGCGGATGATTTATAACTCCAGTATCTAAAAACAATAACACTATATGATTCATGCAAACGTGAGGAATTTTGTTATTCTATGATTTTATGTATTTCACCTTGTTTCAAAGGCTATGTTTAGGATGAATTACTCCTAAAACCTTAACTCTTCAAAAACAAGGATATACATTTCTCACATTGCATAAATCAATAAATGATTGGTTAATTGCTCACTAAATTTAATTCATCATTCCAATCGACCCTCTTTAATCGCTATGAAGAGCTTCTCTGAGGAAATCACTCACTTATAACCCCAATCATTCTTTTTGTTGATTTTCATAATGAGAATCCAAATACCAAACTAATATCGGCCGATATGGCAACAGTTTCCTTAAAGATATCAGTTAAAAAATTGCATTCTACATGAGCCATTGTTCCAATCAGATATCAGCAAATTAACATTTCCGAATTTCAATATTCAAAAAGTGCATGTTTTAAAAATTCAAAACAATGATTGAGGTTGTTACTATGCTGTCATTAAGAAACCATGCCTTCCTCCAAAATAAAATTCACAAATATGGGGAAATAAGTCACATAGAAGGAAAGTTCCTTCTGTGCAGTTCCAATGATTGAACCTTCATATTGTCTTCATTGGGGCAAAAATGAAAAGCTCCATAGGTATATCAAATATCCAATTCGACTGTAAAAGCCTTTTTGTACCACCTCGATCATGTAAACGACTGGAATAGCTATTTGGAATGCATGCCCATCATCAGTAACTGTATGTAATGAATCTGATTTTGATGTGAAACGAAGATGAGAGCACTATAACTTCACTAGATCAATCCAAACCAAGGATTCCCTTGATTGTACAGAATCACTTTATGAAACAAAGCTATATACAATCAAAGAAGTGATTGGATCAACACCAAATAGAATTTTGCCACCAAATTTATGTTAAGATATAATGAGATGATATTTGACTCTAACCGAACTAATTTTTAAAGAGTTACTAAATTATGTGCGCGGGTGGTTCTTAAATTTATATGAATTTTAAAATATAATAATAATATATAATTATATAAAAATAGCATATGCCTTTCCTCAATGAGCTGCAGCCAGTGAACTAACTTACAGGATCTAAATTGATTCCACATCAATAGAAAAGAATTATTTCCATGTAACGTTTCCAAAGATGAAAAACCGCTTCATTATTCTTATCTGATTCATGAAATTACTGACAGTTCTATTTTAGTCACGATATTTTTCAGACCTCAATTTTCGAACATGCTAAGGGTTTGCAGCAACAAAATTGCATTTTCGACATTTTGAAACTGGACGCGTATTCATTTGCCAATGATAGAAAATACCATTAGTATCCAAAATACACGTTAATACAATATGCACGATGAAACTACCAAATTTATAACAAGAAATAACAACAGAAAGAAATCAGGAATAAACTGGCCACGCTAGACGGACGACCGTGAGGGGCCTTAAGTATTTCACATCTTATCATCCTTTTTTGTATCAGTTTGTCGGTAGAAACAATGGGCTACATGGCAACCGACTCCAGTCACCAAGTTTTTGTGTCATGATGTTTCCAACAACGTTCAGGTTATACTTTCTGCCCAGAATCACTAGGTCTCGATAATTTCTGATTCAAAGGATAGCAATGACGTGTGCGAAGTCAATAATGCTACCGACTATATTGAAGACAATACCATCGGACTACAACCCATGGCAGAACGTTTCTTTATCTGGTCTTTACATTTTGACTCAAGGTTGACTTTGCATTCGTCATCCAATTATTCCAAATTGCTTCTCCTTCACAAATGCATCAGCTATATTCCGTCGTTCTTGTAATATTGGTGTTTATTGAAATTAACATTCATCAACATAGGGGGGTAAAAAGGTGACGAACATAACAAATTTCTCAAATAATATAATTCCATTCATCTGAGGAATACATAGCTTTTGAAAATATCATGTCTCTAAAAAGGCAATTTGTTAGTTACTTTTTTTTTTTACAGCTCTTGCGTGTTTGACCAACTTGAAGTTCTGAAAAAATTGACCTACAAAGCAAAAATTGACATGAAAAAAAGTTATAAAAACTTTATGAATTAGTTGATGAATAATCACATATTCTGTATGATTATTAAAAGTACAATAAAATTTAGCCATTCTATCGTTGAACCATTCAAAATCTTTATTAATAGCTCATCGGCTACAAGCCATTCAACAAAGACCTTTGAAACATCTAGTGGTTTGCTTAAAAAAATAATTGACTGACTAATATGCAATTATTAAACACGTACAAGGCCTAATGAAGGGATTTTTTTTTTATTTTTTTTTTCTATGGTGTCTGATTATGTTCAGAAACAATAGGCCATTAGAAAAAAAAAAAAAAATAATTAATATAAATGTCCATCCGCACTTTTGATAAGTCTACCATGTCAATCTTCGTCATTTCTTGAAATCTATTATTTCTTCAGTCGTCGATTAGCAATGCACTTTGTCAAGAAATAACTAGACCCTATGTGTCTCGGTCAGCAGGTAGAAACACATGTATCCAGGTTTGGGATAGCTAAACTGGGGTCTTATCTTTATAGGTATAATGACATAGGCTTGGTAACAAATTTACACTTGGTAAGTAACCTGGAGCGGTATTATATTGACACAAATCTGAAGAGTTTCCAGTATTATCGGGTCCGTAACAGAAAGCAAAATCTTTTCCGCTTGAAGAAGAAACCCCAGATGGGTTCCATATTGAATGGAAGCCACCAGATGGTTTGCCTTGATAGCGACCCGGACAATTTGGAAGCACTGGTGCTATACCATTAGCCCCCGCTTGGTTTGGGGTGACCTTTCCTCCGCTATGATTTACTGTGAAGTTTTCGAACTCATCACTTACTTAGCCACTGGCTTCTTTTATTCGAAATACCAACATAAAACTCTGATGCACCCTTTTTTTCAGTGGCAGCGCTGGAAGAATTTTTTTGTTGGCATGATTTTGGACAGTAATATCTTCCTCCACTTAGTGCGGATTGGAGTTGGCGTATCAGTAACCTTCAGTGGTTAAAGTGAACGATTCTTCCATAGATATTTTATTGCTTACAAACAGTTGTGCACTTGTAAAAATATCTTTCAACTTATGAAGTTGATGGGCCGTGAAGGTAAACATTATATATATGACTTATTTTTGTATGCATTTACAGGCTGGATAATTTTGACAAATTGCTATGATTGCGGGTCTGTTACAAAAACATGCATGCAAGCCTTTTAAGAAACACAAAATTCACAAACGTTTTTTTTGCGACCTCGGTCGATTGATTGCGAGCTCATGCTTGTATGTGTAAATCATTGTCGACCACCAATTATGTACACGACTTTAATGTGAACTGCTTTAATAGGTACTCTCCCGATTACTTACTTGGAAAAAGATTTTAGCGATTGCATTATAGTCCAACAACGTGTCAATGACATAAGCCATCGCCTAACCGAATAGATATCGTTTGACACAAACGAATGATAGTCATCGAAAAAACGCGTCCATCCTAAAGGGCATAGGAAGACAAAACGGCATAGAGTTTAGAGGTAGAATTCACAAAAGATGTCACATTTTTGGTACAAAACGGAGACGTTTTGCGCATGGCAAATGTCCACGATTACAACAATGAAATTTGACATGGGAGGTACCTTGTGACTATTGTGAAGATCTTAGCATTGACAAACGCGTCATCTAAGGGTGCATAGACAGACAAAACGCATAGAGTTTAGAGGAGAGATATGAAAGGAAACGTAAGAGGGAAAGAATGAGAGACGGGTATGAGAAAGCAGAAGGGAGAGAGGTGGTAGGGAGAGAGAGAGTTGAAGAGAAGAAAGACAGCAAGGGAAGAAGAATAGGGGGAAGGGAAAAGATAGAGGGAGGAGAGAGGGGAAGAATGGAATAGAAGAGGGAAAAGGGGATAGGAAGAATAGAGAATGGAGGAAGAGAAAGGAGAGAGGGGAAATGAAGGAGAAAGTAAAGAAGATAAAGTAAGGGGAGCGGAGAAGAAGGAGAGGAGAATAGGAAAGGAAGAAAGAAGAAGAAAGAAGGAAGGGAGAGGAAATGAGGAGGAGAAGAAGAGAGAAGGAAGAAAGAGGAAGAAAGGAGAGGGAAGATAAGGAAAAGAAAGGGAGAGAAAGGATAAGAGAGACGAGAGGAAGAAGAGGAGAGAGAGAGAGGAAGAAGAAGAAAGAGGGAGAGAAGGAGAGAGAAGATAGAAAGAGGAAGGAAGAGTCGAGTGGGGGAGGGCAGAATAGATTGAAAAGAAGAGGCGGGAAGAGATTAGAGAGAGAGACGAGAAGAGAAAGAAGAGAGTAGGAGAGAATAGAGGGGGAGAGGTGAAAGAAGAAGGAAGAGGAACGAAAGAGAAAGAAGAGAGAAAGAGAGAAGAGGGAGAGAGAGGAGGAAAGGGAGAGAGTGAGAAGAAGAGGAGAAAGAAGGAGTGAGGAAGAATGCGAGAGATAGAGAGAAAGAGAGGGGTAAAGAGAAGAGGGAGAGAGATATAGGAAGGAAGGTAAGTGCAGGTGAGGCAGAGAGATTAGAGAAGGGGATGAAAGAGAGAAAGCGGGAAGAAGGAAGGAGAGAGGAGAAGAAGGCTAGAATTCACAAAATGACACATTTTTGGTACGAACGAGACGTTTTGCGCATGGCAAATGTCACGATACAACAATGATATTTGACATGGAGGTACCTTGTGACTATTGAGAAGATGCTTAGCATTGACATACGCGTCATCTAAGGGTTGCATAGGAAGACAAACGGCATAGAGTTTAGAGGAGAATTCAGAAAATGTCACATTTTTTGGTACGAACGAGACGTTGTTTGCGCATTGGCAAATGTCACGATACAACAATGAAAATTTGACATGGAGGGGTACCTGTGGACTATTTGAGAAGATGCTTAGCATTGACAAACGCGTCATCTAAGGATGCATAGGAAGACCAAACGCATTGAGTTTAGAGGGAGAAGTCACCAAAATGTCACATTTTTGTACAATAACGAGACGTTTTGCGCATGGCAAATGTCACGATAAACGTCAATTGAAAATTTGACATGGAGGTACCTGTGACTATTTAGTGTAGATGCTTAGGCATTGACAAACGCATCATCTAAGGGTGGCATAGAGACAAACGAATAGAGTTTAGAGGAGAATTACAAAAACAATTCACCAAAATGTCACATTTTTGGTACAAAACGAGACGTTTGCGCATGGCAAATGTCACGATCCAACAAATGAAAATTTGACATGGAGGTACCTGTTGACTATTGTGTAGAATGCTTAGCCATTTGACAAACAAACGCAATCATTCTAAGGGTCGCATAGGAAGACAAACGCATAGAGTTTAGAGGAGAATTCACAAAATGTCACATTTTTGGTTACAAACGAGACGTTTGCGCCATGGCCCAAATGTCACGATACAACAATGAAATTTGACATGGAGGTAGCCTTGACTAGTTGAGAAGATGCTTAGCAATTGGACAAACGCGTCATCCTAAGGGTGCATAGGAAGAACAAACGCATAGGAGTTGTAGAGGAGAAGTCACAAAATGTCACATTTTTGGGTACAAAACGAGACGTTTTGCGCATGGCAATTTGTCCACGATACAACAATAAAATTTGACTATGGCGGGTAACCTGTGACTATTGTGAAGATGCCTTTTTTTTTTTTTTAGCATTGAACAAACGCGTCATCTAAGGGGGCATAGGAAGAACAATACCACCACGACGACACACCAAAAAGCTAGAGTTTATATGGAGAAATTCAGAAAATGTTCCACATTTTTGGTACAAACGAGAAACGTTTGGCGGCCATGGCAAATGTCACGATACATCCAATGAAATTTGACATGGAGGATAACCTTTTGTGACTATTGTGAAGATGCTTAGCATTGACAAACGCGGCATCTAAGGGTGCATAGGAAGACAAACGCATTAGAGTTTATAGGAGAATTCAGGAAATGTCACAATTTTTTGGTACAAACGGAGACGTTTGCGCATGGCCAATGTCACGATACAACAATTGAAATTTGACATGGAGGTACCTGTGACCTATTGAGAAGATGCTTAGCATTGCAAAATGTTCACATTTTTGGTACAAACGAGACATGCTTAGCATTGACAGAACGCCGTCATCTAAGGGTGCATAGGAAGCAAACGTCATAGAGTTTTAGAGGGGGAATAGAAGTCACAAAAAATGTCACATTTTTGTACAAAAGAGACGTTTGCGCATGGCAAATGTCACGATTACGTCATGAAATTTGACTTGGCGGTAACCTTGTGACTATTGTGTAGATGCTTAGATGACAAAGCATCATCTAAGGGTGCATAGAAAGACAAACGAATATAGTTTCTGAGGAGAATTCACAAAATGGTCACATTTTTGGTACAAACCGAGACGTTTGCAGCAATGGCAAATGTCACGATACAACAATTGTAATTTGACATGGATGGTACCTGTGGACTATTTGTGTAGCTGCTTTAGTCATTGACAAACGCATCATTAAGGGTGCATAGAAAAGACAAACGCGATAGAGTTTTAGAGGAGAATTCAGGAAAATGTCACATTTTTTGGTACACAACGAGACGTTTGGCGCATGGCAAATGTCACGATACAACAATGAAAATTTGACATGGAGTAGGTACCTGTGAACTATTGAGAAAGATGGCTCAGGCATTGACAAACGCCGTCATCTAAGGGTGCAAATAGGAAGACAAACCGCATAGAGTTAGAGAGGAGAATGTCCACAAAATGTCACATTTTTGGTACAAACGAGGACGTTTGGCGCATAGGCAAATGTCACGATACAACAAAATAAAATTTTGACATTGGAGGGTACCTGGTGACTATTGTGAAGATGCTTAGGCATTGACAAAGGTCATCTAAGGGTGCATTAAGGAAAGACAAACGCATAGAGTTTTATAGGAGAATTCAGAAAAATGTCACATTTTTGGTACAAACGAGACGTTTGCGCATGGCAAATGTCACGATACAACAATGAAAATTTGACCATGGAGGTACCTGTGACTCATTCGTGAAAGATGCTTAGCATTGACAAAACGCGTCATCTAAGGGTGCATAGAAGACAAAGCATAGAGTTTAGAGAGGAGAATTCAGAAAATGTCACATTTTTTGGTACAAACGAGACGTTTGCGCATGGCAAATGTACACGATACAACAATGAAATTTGACATGGAGGTACCTGTGACTATTGTGGAAGATCTTTAGCATTGACAAAGCGTCCATCTAAGGGTGTCAATAGGAAGACAAACGCATAGAAGTTTAGAGGAGAATTCACAAAATGTCACATTTTTGGTACAAACGAGACGGTTTTGCGCATGGCAAATGTCACGATACAACAATGAAATTTGACATTGGAGGTACCTGTGACTATTGAGAAGATTGCTTAGCATGGACAAACGCGTCATCTAAGGGTGCATAGGAAGACAAACGCATAGAGTTTAGAGGAGAATTTCAGAAAATGTCACATGTTTTGGCACGAACGAGACGTTGCGCATAGGCAAACAGGCTTGTGGGAGCAATGAATTGTTTGAAGTTGAGGCATCTGATAGTATAGGGTATAACGTATGACATGGACAACCACTTGCTCTTAGTCGGCTCACCAGGTTTGGGGTCGAATTTTTCGAATATGTCTGGTTCATGGTAGAGATCAACCAATTTTATCGTGCTTAACATTGCAATGAGCGTGCTGGATTGCCCACCGCGTTCTCTACTACAGGCATCTGGCAATATGATTGGATTGTGAGTCCATAATGTCAGACATAAAAGAATAATGACACATGATTTCGCTTAAGTGGGGATAGTTGGGAAGTTCAAGATATTTCGAAAAAAAATAAAAATTTAATTTTGAGTGATTTGATTTGCTGAAAATGGACTAATCATGGAACATTTCTCTAAACATTTGCAAATGCGTTTTCAAAGTCGAATACGTGGTGTAGATAAAATCCGAACTACAAATGAATTCCGAACAACGAAAATCTACTCGAAGCTGGTAAAATATTGCGCCGAACATTCAACCGGATTTCATAAAGTGGTTAATTCTATCTGTCAGTCAACTTTAATCCGCAAGAAAGTCATAAAATTACATTCCGATCAAACCCGAACAAGTCCGAACACCTCCGAACATCTATAATACCACCGAACAAAAGCGGAACAATGAGTATGCGGTTTCAAGCACAGGACGTTCTTTGTTCTACGCAATTATGATTGACCTTCATTGCTTTCGTGCTATAATTCCCCTCTGAACTACTAAAAATTTCCCTTTTACCCTTCGGTTGTTCGGACTTCTTCGAATTTGTTCGGAATATAATTTTATGACTTTTTGCGGATTAAAGGTGACTGACAGATAAAATTAACCATTTTCTAATCAAATCTAAAATGTTCGGCGCAATATTTAACCGGCTTCGATTAGATTTTCGTTGTTCGGAATTGATCTGTTGTTCGGATTTTATCTACACCCCCTACTGGGTCCTTTACGAGACCACACTATTATTACTACAAGTATTTATTGCCAACTATACTAGAGCTGCGACGTCTCTCGATTTTTCCGCGAATTCCCTGATTTTTTGTCTGTCAGTGTATGATTTCCCTATTCAATTGAATATCTCCACAATATTGCCAACCATACTAGAGCTGCGACGTCTCTCGATTTTTCCGCGAATTCCCTGATTTTTTGTCTGTCAGTGTATGATTTCCCTATTCAATTGAATATCTCCACAATCACATGAAAGTGCGAAAGCCTCATTATAAAAGAGCGAGTTGCGGGCATTTCTCTCAGGAACTCAGTGAATTTCGATTTTTTTTTCTTTTCGTATTTTTCTTTTTTTCTCAAATTCCAAAGCTGTCCTCTTCCAAAACTATTTCAATTGAGAGCAGATGTGGGGTGAAGTACATTGAAACAATTATATGAAAGATCCTATCTGTCGGGATCAACCCTTCGACGGTTTTGCATCGTGCTTGCTTAGGATGCTCGCTATGCCTTACAGCAATGCCGATGCTGTAAATACTGGCTGACCATAACCTACGCAGGCACTGAGGCGGAATTATTTTTTCAGGCTCATCAATTGTCTATTGTTTTATACATGTATGTACATGTGAATGTGTTCCAACAATAACAAAAGTTGTGTAAAATGATTGACCAAAAAGAAATCTGAATGTCTAGTGAGATCTAGAAGGATTATGATAGATTAGATAAAATAATTACAATATATTAGATATCAAGGAATAGATGAAGCAGTTTCAATACAATTACTCGAGCTTGCTAAATGATAGCACATCAAGTTTAGTTATTTAAAGTTATTTAAATCCATTTGAAATGCGAAATAGGTCTTAATACCATGATATATTTTGTGACAAACAGCATTTTGAGCGCAGCTTCCAATTATGCTCATCATTTTCGATGTCCTTTCTTTTAAAGCTTTGGAATACCCTATTAGACAAGTTTGACTTCATATCTTGTACACAGTGTGCCGTACAAATGTCGGTTAATCTGTGTCCTTGTAAATGTATGATTGATTCACATAGTTAAAGATACAAAGTTCATGCAGAATTCAGTCTATTATCCAAAGCGAAACATTCAAATGTATAAAAGTATACTAGTAAAAATAGTAATAGTAAAAATGTACAAAAGATACATAGACGACATAATCGTAGGCCCTTTCTCGAGATTTGACCACGATGCTTTTTCAAAAATCCTCAACGTATTTAATTCCATTAACAAGAAAATCAAATTTACTATCGAAATCCCAAAAGATAGTTTTCTTAATTTTCTTGATCTAAGTATTTCGATAAATAACAACAAGATTAATTATAAGTGGTTTAGCAAACCTTGTCATTCAGGCATCACCCTTAAAAAAGATAGTTGGCTCCCGAATCATATTAAAGACAACTTTGTGAAGAATAGTGTAAGATACGTTCAAAGTCGCTGCTCAGACAATAACAACGCGAGTGAATCTCTAGCTGCTATGAAAAATAGACTCGAAAATAATGGTTTTCATTGTTCTAATGACAGTAAAAACAATAAAGCAAAAAATAAAAATCAAGATTCAATTACGCTTGATCTTAACTTTGTCAGCGATAGTTGCGACCGTAAATTAAATAAATTAAAACGTAAATATAACCTGCCAATCAGGATCACATCCAAACCAGGCTATAAACTCATTTCTTCTTTTAGCAATAAATTAGATAATAAAAATGACTGCGCATGCTATGTATGTAAAGACATTGGACCGAAGTACAGATGTACTGACAAGCACTTGGTTTATAAGTTGACGTGCTTGCTATGTCACGAGTTTTACATTGGTCAAACGTGTAGACCCTTCCGATATCGAGTTCAAGAACATGAACGCAGCTTGAGAAACAGAGACAGAAAAAGCGCCCATAGTGAACATAATTTAACAGTACATTCCGATGAAGTGATGACCATTAATAACTTCAACTTCACCATCATGGATAAGCAAAGAACAGCGATTACAACTAAGATGGCCGAAGCACGCTGTATTGCGTTGAACATGCCAAAAATAAACCGTCGTCATGAACTGATCTGATGAGTTCCCATTACACAGCAGGCAGTATATAATACTTTTGTAATCTCACAAGAACCGCCAGCACCCTTGACACTGTCCACAGGACGAAACGCGTCGGGTTTTTATTGTCATTTACAAAAATACACACTACGTGTCGAAACAAAGGGGGGGAACGTTTTGCTTTTTAAAACAAAACATTCACCTTGTAAGTATGGTGACCTTATAAATAAGGTAATGCAATAAATTGATAATACTGTCTAGTTCTTAAGGCCTAGTAATGATTTTTAATGAACATTTTATTATGAAAGTTAGTCAAACTTCCTAATTATATATAAAATTGTTACCTCTCTGCTTGCTTCTTTGTAGTCAAGTAAAAACATGGGCGATCAATTAAGTTTAAAAGCTGTATTCTGCTAATATTAACAAGTGTTTGATCTATTAGATTATGATCCATCTGGTCTGGTTCCTATCATATTATGTCACTTAACAAATAAAAACGTGAAGATTAGGCTAGTTGAATTAAGAATGTTGAAATGAGATCAGCAGCAGGCATCTAGTAAGGGCAATCTGGTATCGTTCACTACTCCTGAACCATCAAACCCAACCAGACACGGTCTAGGAAAATAAGGAGATTGCGCTGTCACAAAAATGTTTAATGCAATGCACTAATAGTTAACTACATAAAGATTAATTACCTTATGGATTATCAAATATTGTAAGTCAAGTAGTAAAAGCAAGCAAACGCTCACAAGCACAAAGTCCCCTCACTATAAATGACTCTCTTATTTTTTCCTTACAATGTTGAGTGCGCGTACTACATATTATTACTTCTGGCGTGCTTTCGATTTTAAGAAAACGTCAAGAATTTCCTTAAAATCTAAATTTTGTACGATATCGTTTTCAATTGTCATCATTTTTAAATGGCTTATCTGATGGTCGGACATCGCTGTCTTCAGCTCATTTTTTATTCTTCCAAGGACGGGAAATGGGCGTTCCCGTGAGCAATTAGTCACTAACAGAGTAAGATAAATGCGCAAAGCAATGTTATCGTTGGGGAGCGCTTCACACATACCTGGTGCTGCTACAATGCGATGCAATCGAACCTCAAAGCTAGCGCTTTCAACTTGACTTAATCCGCTACTATCTCGAACAAAGCGGGAAAATTGAACAAATTCCTATGTCAGATCGCGGTCAAGATCTTCGGGATATGCTTCAACTAGTAGTCGTTTGGAGCTTTCATGCATTGACTCCGGAGTCAGTTCAAGGAGTTCATGTGAGAATCAAACGGATTGCACACTTCAACACATGCGTCCAATCATGATAGCATTAACCATGCTGTCGATAATTAGCAAGTAGGCACTAGGCACCCGTACGTAATTTCTCCCTTGCTGAGAGATCTGTGTCTGTGGAAGCCCCTTCGAACCTCCTGAGCCTTATGCTGCAATGCGCTTTCGGCTTACTTCTTCCCTATATTCAGAGCATCTACTCAGTGCCTTTCCGTTCTCTTCAAAAAAATTACATTTATTGTCCAATATCAAAACATACTGGCGCAGTGATTCCAGTAGAGCGACTGCGTTGTTCTGATCAAGACTACTGCTCTGAAGAGCTGCATTGACACTGTTGAAACGGCTGAGAAGAGTTGCCCATATATTCCAGTTTCACCGTTTTCTTAATTATACCTTCCGCCTCAGAACTTCTAGCATATTGACATGCCCTAAGCGGAGGGCTTTTGATGCTTCAGCATGAGTAGATCACCGAGTTTGGCTAAGAGTCTTAACCACCGGAGTTGATAGCGACTCAGTCATGGGCTTCTAACGATGAGGTGATGCGCTGAAGAATGTTTTTTATTTTCTGAACAAGATTTAAGAATGATGCCGCTTCCCGAATGCAGTTTTGCTGATTCGTGGCCTGCAAGATTGAGGTAGTTGCCAAAGCATGGAACGAAATGTGCCGCAAAACAATCACGTTTGAGAAAAACTCGAACACCTTCATACTTTCCTGCCATTTTGCTTTTCGGGAATTTTACAATTGTTGTTTAACAGCTCATTTTGAATACACAGTTAAAAGTTAATATCATGGGTAGATTTTTAAACAATTATTTAATTATCATGTTTTCGGAGTATAAACTGAATCTAAACCAATCTATGAATTATTTCATGAAGATTAGTTTGATATATTAAAATGTCATTCTTCTCTAGTGCAATCGGAGTTATGAAAATAATATACCGGGATTGTCAGTTATATATACATGTAGCACCAGTTCCATCGGCACGCACCGGCCTCTTGAGTGGCCCCCATTATGGTCCGCCTCTGAAAATGAAAAAGAACACGCACCGTCGCACGGTCGTCCATGAAGGATGATATGTTATCTTCTTTGCTGACGCTGAAAATGAGTGGCTTCCCCACTTTCAGCAAGGAACCTTTGAAGCACTGCAAGCGTTCAGCAATGAACTACCTGTTAATTTTCTGCCAGTTTCAAATCCAATTAAGCTTTCATCAGTTATTCCAGATGATCTGCCGTAATTTTGCATATCTCCCAGATTTTTATTCCATATCTTTCATTGCCTGACTAGCAAAATGTTCCTTTCAGTTCTTTTCATAAGGAACAGCAAAACTGACACACAGCAGGATATTTTTGAATTTTTAGAGAGTTCTCCAACTCCAGAATCATCAAAGATTGGAAGACTTTCTACTTGGTCCCACCTCCATTTTTTTTAATACATTATCTACATGCCTTCTTGTAAGTGCATCAGTAGGAAACCGATTGTTTTCTGACCTATTGGCCATATGAAGATTTACTCAATTTTTCTGCTGTCATTTATGAAACGAGGTGCTTTTGTGTAATGATATTTCCAGCTTTCAACATTTATACGATGTTCAAAAGATTGTAAAATTTGACTCTTGAACCATTCCCGGCTGATATGGGAGAGTATAGTGTAAAGTATACAAAGTTTCAATGAGTAAACGAATGTAAAAATGATTTCAGATCATGAGTCGTGTGTGGAAAATGTAATCCAAAAACATGGTGTAAATTCAAGGTTTGGCGTTAATTGCATCTACATGTACATCTACATACCCCTAGAGAGAACTTGCATGATATGAACAAGGATGTAACAAGGATGCAAGAATCATAAACTTATGAAAAATCACATCGGTAAAGTTCTGACCAAGCGATTTAGCAGCTTCAAGTCGCCATTAATGATTTTACATATTTCCCGAATTTTGAGCCGGATTTTTGGATCAGCGTCCCGGAATGTCCCGATTTTTTGCCAACAAAGGTTGGCAGCCCTGCCATACTATTTATTACACCAATTTCGACAGAAACCACCGACCTTTCACTGGAACACGGAAACACAAGAGGAGTTGTACTACAAAAAGAATGCCTACAAAACCCTGTGGACCTGCAATTTTCTCTGGACAGGCACAGAGCTTCACGGAAAAACTAAAGTTATGTCGATATTCAGCCCATTTCCATGTCTTCCAGTCGTTCTCACTTTTCAGAACAAAGGTCAGCATATGGTTGAATTTTCATATTTAAAGGTGTAGTTGGTCAATTTCGGAAACGAATTTTATCACTGAATTTTTTAGTATTGAATCACTACGATGATTTCCTGTCACTTTACCACTCGTTTGTTTGTTTGCCTGCAAATTCATGTCAAAGATTTGTGATGATGTCACTAATGCCAATTCACGCTTACTGAGAAGCAGTACGCCGTACACTAGATTGGAGGTTCACTGTGGTTGGAGAGAATAACCTAACAGTGTACAAGCAATTGAATCTGAATGAAGCAATATATCTGAAATCTGCAAATATCTAAATGAAGCTAAGATAACTAGATTATTCTTGAATAAGAGACATCGAAAGATAATCAAAATGAAATACATGTAGCTGATCACAATGCAACACACTCACGCTTACGAAAGACAAATATAACAACTGATTGTTCATTGTTCATTAGCAGTATGATTCTAAAATGCATTTTGCTACATTTACTTTAATGTTTCAGACTTATGCGATAACTGCAAGAAATATGTCGGTGCTGCAATTCCACACAAAACGTTTGACCAGGAAAATTTAAAGTTAGGCTAGACGAACTGGAGCAGCTTGGTTCTCTTAACTTTCTGAAGAGTCGTACATCATCATATCAAAATCCATATCCATTTCATCGGAAAAAAATCTCAAGTTCGACTCGAGAATTAGTTGATAACTCCATCTCTAATCTGGTGCGACTAATTTCTCTAATTCGTCTGCGAGGGAAAATTGTAATCCCTTTGCGTCCCATTTTCAACCATGGTACTACATCCTTACTGAAGAGGAATAAAGGGGCTGTCTGTTTTTACAATATTCCTTCCACATACATGTATATATTAGATCTTTTGTCTTATCATTTTCTTTGAAATGTTCAGAACATACAAATGAATGTTGCACTGTGCCTCGTCAATTTAAAATGAGCTCGTCCAATGCCATAGAGATCTTGCCTCGTCCAATGTCATAGATAATGCCTCGATGTAGAGAAATCTAATATCCTATCGATGTCATATTAAGATGAGACTTTCATTAGGAGTGTACGTTATATAGCATATACAACCCAAGTAATCATGCATTAATGTAGTTCATATCCATAGCACTCATACATTGTAAAATATAATTCAATTGCATTCAGTCATTTCCCGGGATCCCGGAATTTCCCTTTTCCTAGTCTACACTGACTGGGAACGCATGATTAGTGAAGGCATGTTTTTGTTTTCTCTTCTGATCCGACTGCAGATGTTCACTATTCGTGTTCCTCTTATCATTGAAGAGTTTAGCGATCACGAGAAATACGTATATATACATTTAAGTATTTTGAAAAGGAACTTTTACAGTGATTTGAATAAAACTTGTATGGTCACCCTCCTTACATCGTAAGTATTCTTAAGAGACCAAACACAGAAACATTTAATGAAAAAAATGAGAGAAGGCCGATAAAGTTTTTTGTGAGTTTCTGATAATTCAGTGATATCATTTTTTTCTCTCGATACGATAACAAGTATGTGTCAAAATAAAGTTCAGCAAATGCTTGTTTCCCTCGTTCATGATTAATTACCACACTCACGTTTGCTAATTGAGAAATCACGATTTGTAAATTGAGCAACATTTACATTTTGACCACTATTCAAAATGGTGTGAATGAATCATCCTGACAAGTCAGGTGACATGTCTAAGCAACAATTGCGATAAACAAAATTTTTTCCAGGCATATCACATTATGATTTCTCGCTAGAATGAATTGATTCAGAAATGATTGCACTGATTGTTCGCTTAAGGTTGCTTGTCTAGGTCCTTCCTCTAAACAGATACGAATGAAAAGGCCGATAGTAGCAGGGTAGGTCAAAATTCATGTGGTGATAAAAGCACGATTTCACTCACCCAGCGGGCGAAATCGGGTGGAAACTTTCTTACAAAATGAGGTCCTATTTCATTCTCGCTTGTCCTACATGCTCGCATGTCCATTCGCTTCTCGATTGGATACCCATTGACCATCCACGTGTCTGGAATATTATCGCGAAATGGATCAAGTGTTTATGATTGACACGATCGCAGGCGACAAAATCAATGATGCAAACATGCAAAAAGCCTGCAATTACTATATACTGTAATTTTGCTTTTAATCATTTATTTAAACCTAGTAGTTTATCATATTGTCCATTGATATTGGTCTCAGCAGATAAACAGAACATAATTATAGCGGCGCTTATCATGCTGTGTAACACTTGATGCGATAAAGATGGAATATTTTCTCGCTGTGTGGTATATTTGAAACACTCCGTTTTATCCATGTCTTGGATGCCATGATATTACATCAGTAATGGTACCGCATATTCTATTCTGACCACGAAAAAAGGCTAATTGATATGAGTAATCTTAAATGAGACAACAAAACTTTCAGAGACCCACAGTGATCATTAGCGCTTCATCAGTGCAGGATAAGTGAACGACAAAACGTTGACGAAATACTTATGAAATTGTTACTGTCTTCCGTTGATTTTTATTGATGCTTTTCTACGTTTTGATGATAGTGAAATTGCAACACAGAGAGTATTCCACATATACGGTACTGTAGATTACGATGACCGTTTTAAATCACAGTTTTTCGATAAGGAGTGATGTGGCATTACGACAGTAAATTATTGGGATTTTTTCAGTTATGTACTTGCAAATAAATTAGCGATTGAAATGAGTCTCGAAATCGTTCATCAATTTTATTGATGTAGTTATACATGGTTTCAAGAGAAAGAGCAGCTGAATGATGCAAGAACATCCTAAATTTTATACAGATTTATAGAGAATTTGCTTTTTGCTCTTGTAATTGATACTATTGAAAACAAAGATACTCGCCAACAAATTCATTATTAAAAGAAAACATATACATACATATGAATGCACAAAAGGTCAAGTGTCACGAGCGCTTCCGTGGTCTCGAGTCATGTGTGACGACTGAATGAATTGATTATGTAAGATGCCAATGCTAGAGCTAGCATGATTCACATGACGTCAGAAATTCACAGCACAACGAAATAGCACGATAATAATATGCATGCCATTTAAGGTCCGAAACGTCGTGTATTTTTTAAAATGGATGTCAGTAATTGCATTTAAATCATTGAACGGCGAAGCAAAAGCACAATATGAGCGAACTTTACAAAAACGTTTTAAGTTACAAAACGATGAATAATTCAACATCATTTATAGAGATAATGACATGCTGCATAAATACACTCAAATAATATATATACCGGGTATACAGTATACTGTGCAGACACAGTAAGAAAACAACGAGACAACTTTGTACGATCTTATCGAATGGACAAGCGATATATTCCTTTTGGTAGACCTGTCAATCAATGTAGATCATTTTATATTCCACAACAACGGAATCAACGCAGCATGAACAGAAATTACTATCAACCTAGGTATAATCAAAGAAATCGTGATCCTAGGGCCTATCAAAACAATAGGAATAATTAGTTAAATGAACCAGAAAATCGTCATGACGAGAGATTAGCAGATAATGCTCATTTTTTAAAATGAAGAGTATCTCGATCTTGAACTTAGTCTTCTTTGGAGCCAGGGGATAGCACTAAACAATTGTTATGAAAAGGTTGTAAGTTTACTCCATCAACAAGAAGAAATGTTTTAGATTGTGAAAATGATGTATCAGAATTTTGCAGAAAATTGAGATTAAGAGATTATTTTAATGATGACAATATAAAAAATTCAGATATTCAATTCATGCGCGGTCCTTCCAACTTTACTCCAGGGTTAAATATTGACCTTGACAGTATAATAGATTTGATTGAAAATCAAATCCCAAAACTATTTTACAGAGGCTGCTTAAGTTGTATCACAATTTAACATACGATGAAAGAATCTCTTTGAATTCACTAAAGTCTAATGAGGATTTACATATCACGAACGCTGACAAAGGTGGAGGTTTCGTAATTTTAGAATATACATTCTATAGAGAACGCATGATCATGGAACATTTATCAGATGAATAAACGCATGAAAATAAAGAATTATTATCCTAATGAGGCTGTAAATAAAATTAAACGATTCTGTTGAGGTCATATTAATTGTTGTAGATTTACCAAAATAGAATTCAATTTCTTGACCAGTTTTGATTGTGAAACGCCATTCCTTTATAGTCTACCAAAATTGCACAAACATTTTGTGACATTTAAAAACGTGCAACCTGATGAACACAAACATATTAAAGTGACTGCTCCCCCTTATTTGAAATTCCGCCCAATAATCTCTAGCACGTTTGCTCCTACAATGCATTTGAGTTATTTTACGAATGAGCTTTTGAAACCTATCGTCAATACGTTGCCGAGCTTTTGTCAGGATACCCAACATTTTCTCTCAAAATTACCTAACTATTTTGATAACATGGGCGACTTTAAGTTTGTCTCTTTCGACGGTATATCGCTGTATACGAATATTCCGCATTCCCTAGGACTACAGTCGATTAGCGTCTATACCGCTAATCGCGTCGATTACTACGAGATCATTAATTAATTCCTGATAGGTTTTGTGACGAATTTATATTGAAAGCTTTAAGCTTAATTTTGGAAAACAACTACTTCAGTTTTGAAAATGTCATGTAAAAAATACATTCAAAAATCTGGTACTGCGATGGGCACATATCTAGCGCCAACTTAACGCGATTTTAGTGATAGGCTACTTGGAACACAAAATGTACATGTACATCATAATTAAAAATTTATTGCGAAGATGTTTCTAATGCTATAATTCAATCCTGGACCCGATACATTGACGATTGTTGGATTATATGGGAAAGTCGTTTCGGGGATACTAAGATGTTTCATAATATCTTGAATGAATCGTATAATGACATCAATTTCACATTGGAATGCAACAACAAGGAACTGAACTTTTTTGATGTGACTGTGTTTAAAGAAAATGGTAAAATAGAAACGGACATTTATTATAAGTTCACTGACAGCCATAATTATCTTCCATATCATTCAGCAGATTCAAAGCACGTGATCAACAGCATACCTTCTTTCTCTAGGAAGGTGAATTACAGGAAATGTTTCCGAGTCTGAACTACGAACCAACAGATTAAACGAACTAGAACAAATTCTCATGAATTTACATTATCCGAAAAACCTTATGCTCAATTGTTTTCAGAGAGCTTTAGAGCACCAACGTATTCTCCGAAGAAGCTTGCAAAAAAACAAAACACGAATCAAATGATGCTTTTTGTGAGTACTTTCAATAAGAACAATCCCAATACTTACCAGAGGCTGATAATTCCAGCAAGTAACACGTTAAAGCTGCTGAACTCATTTAAAAATTGTAGCTTCTTTAGATCATACAAACAGCCAAGATCACTGTTAAACATCTTAAGAAGGAATAACAGAATAACGATCACAGGAATTGAAAGGTGCAATGAATCCAAATGCCAAGCCTGCTCGACTTTGATAGCAGGAAAAGAACTGAGTCTTGTTGTAGATGGCCAATAGAGAACGTTTTATGTTAAGAGCAACATGAATTGCCAATCGAGAAATGTTATCTATGTTATGAGATGCGAAGGTTGCCTCGAAATCTATCTTGGACAAACAGGTGACATGTTCAGAAACCGCTTAACAGTGCATAAACAACAAATAACACATGCAAAATATGCTATACTATGTGTGCCAATAACTTGGTGATTATGTTTCCAGCGGCTCCTATCTACAAATAAAGTCCTAGCGCGTCAAAATTACAGCGTGAGAGTAGGCCCTAAATAGAATGCTTTTATTTCCATGTTGAGGCCTAAACTCAACAAGCGTTAATTTTGAATTTATATGTTGTCTAAGTTTGCAATAAATTTATTCCCTTTGAAAAGCCTCCATGATGAGGTGAAACCGGTAAGGGAACTAAAAATGGTCTTTTGATTCAGTTTTCTACCGGGTTTTAGGTGGAATTATTATCTTCCATTTTGCATTCTATACAATTCTCATGTACATATATATGTAATATACATTACAGTGGCGTCTTCTCCGTACCTGCGAGGCCTTCGGCGCATCCTCGCAGTGGCCCTTCATGAGATGGTGAGAAAATATGATCTTAATGAGGTGAAGACCGTCATAATGACGAAACTGGGACTTCAAGAAATGATGACAGAAGGCTGGGCGAGCTGAAGAACAGAGAGCTTTGTTTAATTTACGGAAATCTCCGATATTTCTTTATTTTTTGTTTGATTATGCGCGTATTATCTCAAAAGATATACTTTTATTTTTTCATCATGAAGGATCTTTTATTTTCCAGCAACCATGTCTTACCGAGACATGCGAAATTTTACGGAGATGATGAGGGCATTAGGCTTCCCTCGCTTGATCAGCATGGAAAACTTCAGGACACCAAACTTTCCTCTCGTAGTGGAAATTCTGCAGTGGCTGGCAAGGCGTTACGATCCCAACGCTGATATTCCTCGCGATACTGATAGTGAGCAAGACCGCATCATCTTCATCAAAGTAAGTTCGATGACTTTATTAGGGTTTCTTCGCATAGATGCTCTCAGACAGGAACCCAGGGCTTGTATTTATCTTAATATCTTTAGGTGAGCTTCTGTTGATGGATGGGCCTCCATTTCTACCGAAAGATACAGTGCATGCGGTACAGCAGACAATTCTATGCGACCGATAGTGCGAATGAAATGTCGGCATGCATTTAAAATCAACAAAAGACAGCCACCACTGATAAATAACGATAGCTAGAAAAATAGCATGAATTAACATGTAAGCTTCAGGTTGCAATATTGCAGCACGCATGATTTTTCTCAATTTCATCTCTTAGCAAATATTCCTCCCCATAAGCGACCAGGTTCAGGTTTGATACAAACTCGTGATTTTTTTAATACATGGCACTATAGGTTGGCAAGCAACTTTCGGGTTCGGACCGGACTAGAAAGCAACTTTCGGGCTCGGGTCGGGCTAGAAAGTAACTTTCGGGTTTGAGTGGGGTTGGCAAGCAACTTTTGGGTTGGGGTCGAGTTGAGTAATATTTTTGCGACCACGGACATCCTCTAAATTAGTCCAGTACATTACAAAATATCAAAAAAAGGATAACGCATAATATCAATGGAAATTTCACGAAATCTGGACTGTAATCAGGTAAGACTGTAAGCTACGAATTATACAGTCCGTTTCATAAAAAGTGGATCATCCTAGAATTTGACTAAATAAAACATAAGTATGATACAGAAAGCATTTTTCATGTTATTTCATGTCCCTAATATATTTAAATGTCCTTATATAATCTGATAATGGTAAATCCAATTTATTCCACAACATTTGACGAAAATGTGTCTTTGATTGGTAAAATCCATATTTCCGAACCGATTTCAATAGTTTTTTTTTTTAATCGAACCGTAAAGATCTCATCTATTATGGCATGGTTTTTAAAGAGTCATAAAGCCAAGATCTTCTTCACAAGCTGCCGTTTTTTGCCGAAAAAAGACCAAAAAGGCATGTCCAAAGTTGCAGTACCCTCACTTCAACACGGATTTTCGATTAGATACATTCAAATACACCCACTAATATTTATATCATCTGAAAGAAGAAGATCAGCTCTTTAAGACAGTCTAATTTTAAATATTATAATCAATATTAATCATTGAATTTTCACTGGGTTTCCATTGTCCAATGAAAAAAATGTCCTCTGACCGAGACGTTTTCTGTCCTCTGACCGAGGTACCTTTTCTCGAAGAATATTGATTCTTCCATTAAACGTTTTGCACCAAACGAATCCTCTAGTGTGCTAGTTTATAAATCCGTAAAGAAAATTCAGTTTGATGCCGTTACAAGTGAGCAATATTGATTTAAAAATATTTTTATCCGTTTTTTCGACCAGAGAATTTGAATATTCCCAAAAATTTCATATAGATGCTGAAACCAGAAATTTTGTCAGGAATCGATGAAATTTCACAGCATAGGAGGGATCCATGCTCTTAACATCTATGCAAAAGAAATTTTTTATTTATATCAATTAACCCTCTCAAAATCTCCAAAAACCACGAAAATGTCCTCTGACCGAGACCCTAAAAAATCTCGGTCAGAGGACAACGTTGAAATTGAAGATCTCGGTCAGAGTACAAGGGTCTCGGTCTAAAGACATAATAATGTATGCAATTACATTTAGATCACTTCGTTTTACGCGTTCAAGTATTCGCCCTAAGTCCTCAGTCTCATGAACCCAAATGCAGAAGCCGAAGAGTTTCCTGTTCGACATCAATTTGTCCTCTGACTGAGACCTTAAAAATCTCGGTCAGAGGACAAGGTGGGTCACGGTCAACGGACATTATATGCAATACATTACATTTTGGTCACTTCGCTTTCCGCATGCAAGCATTCATCCTAAGTTCCCAGTTTCATCAGCAACCCAAATGCAGAAGCCGAAGAGTTTCCTATTCGACATCTATCTGACCGAGATCAATTTGTCCTCTGACCAAGATGTAGAAAAAATGACTTTTTAAAAGTGCTAGATTTCTATGGAAAGTTTTTATTTAGTGTGGTCGCCGCTAAGATTTTCGTGTTCAGCGTAAAAAAATGAATATATATGCAAATTTTCACGGAAATCTGAGACCCAAAGTTGAAAAGACAGAAATGTTGTGGAATAAATTGGATTTACCCATAAGCTATGATACAGTAACGGTTCTTAAGAAGCTAATATCTTGTGGCCCTACCCTTATTGTCAATGACATTACCAATTCGTCTAGGCATTGATTCGATGATATCGTTGATTTTTGACTGATCTAACTTTCTCCACTCTCTTTTTTTAACAGTGACGTAAGTTGTGATTCGCCATCTATAGGTAGCAGTGAACGACGAACGTTACGTTTTAGAATACTCCATACATTTTCTATGGGATTCAGATCAGGAGAACGAGCTGACCAAGATAATGTCCTAAGCCCTAATTGAGACTTACATAAGTTGACTCTACTACTCCTGTGACACGTAGCATTATCATCCATAAATAACCAAGTCGATGGATCACCAAGTTGATCTGTCATTTGGCCAATGTTCATTCGTAAAACATTCACATAGCGTTCAGAATTCATGGTTCCTTGCTGTATGTGAAGTTCAGAGCCGCCATTGGTCCAAATCAATAGAATCGCACCACCTTGTACCCGGGGACGATGTAAATGTCTCGGAATTTCCTGATCAGATTTTATCCATAATCTCAATCGACCATCACTATCCTTCAGACGGACTGATGCCTCATCAGACCAGACAACCCGATCCCATTGATTTCGCCAGTGACAATGACTCATTGCCCATCTGAGACGTCTTTTTGTATGCTGATCTGATAATTCGATCTGAGAGGGCCTCTTACAGCTCTTGAAATTCGACTCAATAAGTCTTCTACGAATAGTGGACTTAGAAATAGACGAGTCTAGTGCAACCATCTCAGTTAACGAGAGACGTGGATCAACTTTAACAAATCTCAAAATTAGGCGGTCTCTACGTTTGGATGTTTTGCGTGGACGGCCAGAGCCCTCTTTACGACAGAGTCGAAAATCATCATTATGCCATTGATGCACATTTGTGTAAGGGACATTTAGTCGCTTGCTTGTAGCTCGCAAAGAAAACCCTAGTTCTAGCAAGGCTGACACTTTGCCTTTTGTGAATGCGATCTCGTTATTGTTCATTTGTGCTTTGTATTGTTTTCAACCGGTAAGAGATAGATTTCTAGCTGAAAGCAATCAGGAGTGCTGCCAACACCACCGCAACGAAGTCAGGAAGCTATGGAACATGAATTCCAGTTAATCACATGTAGCAGTTACATTATTGTTGATGAATAATGGTGCTATACTGGCTCTGATTGACCGATTTTCTTTATTTTTGTTTTGCTTGATAGCTTTTGGCTAGTAGAACAACATATTACATAACAAAGGAAACAAATGTAATTTTATAAGAGTGAGGTATGATTTTGTGTAACATTGCTAAATGAAGATCAAATTATCTACTACTTTTTTATCTATAACAGGAAAACAACTCAATATTCATGCTTGAAATTTCCAACAATGATATTAGTAAGCACAACTGACATATCTTCCAAATTTCAGAGAAATTCGTTCAAGTTTGGCGGAGTTAGACAAAGTTGAAGTTAAGGCGATGTTTAAGGGTGATCCATTTTTTATGAAACAATCTGTATTAAGGCCAGTAATTGATAAGTGTGGTTTGTTTTCCATCTTGGCTCGCACGTTTTAAGTATGTAACCTGCTAAGCATGACTATTCATACTTCTAAAACAATCCTCTGACCACTCATTTGGCACCAGAATGGTACTTTAGCACATGTGAGAGAATCAGAGATGTCTTCATCACCATTTGTTGGACTAATGTACTCTACACAATCTTCGCTGTGTTATAATTAACCTGTCTTTTAGATGCCCGGCAAGTTGAAATGCAGAGTAGGCCTACCTATAAATAAACCTGACCCTTTCAAGTCTGGGTGTCGATTAAAGAGTTAGTCTCTATTGGAGAGAATGCGGTGTTTATGAGAAACCAGGATCACTCTAATAAAGATAGCATTTGCTAAAAAAAAGAGCAGCATTTACTGAATTGCTAAAATTTAGCATTTACTAAATTTGAGGAAATCCCGACTCTGAAAGTTGCACTGGATTGATATTTTATTAGTGGGTCTATCAGCCACTAACAGCTGTCTTCAGGTGCTATCAGCATGCTGCTCGGCATACATGTAGTTACGCTGCTGTCTATTGATTACCATCTTATTGATTTAAGTGAAATTTTCTAAATCTGCGGAGCTTTAGGATGCAAAAGTCATGCTACTTTGATGCATTTGAGAGTAGAAACGATGTAATGATTCGTTTGAAGTTAAGAAAAAAAACAGTCATGCATCTAAAAATGCCTGAAATTATCCAGCAGGTCGCTGCTGCAGAACGTACTCTCATTATAATTGAATTTCGCATCGGAAATGTAAAGAAGAGTGATAGCCAGCGCTGGGTGCGATTAATATTTATCAATAATCACATATACGCCATTCACGATATTATATGCCATTTGACGGCATATAATGATCTTTTTTTCAATATTTTCATCAATTTACGAGTACTTCATATCGCAGTAAGTACTATTTATTCGGTAGAAAGAGATGCCTATAAAGCTGTCTTGTACAATCTTAGCATAAAGATTCCATGCCAGCTGTACATGTAGGCACTGCGTTTCACCATGCAAGGGTTCGTTAGTACGGTTCGGAATGGAATTTATCATCCTCAAGGCAAAACCAGGCTAACAGGAACTCTGCAATCTTTGTGATTATTCTTTTTCGTCATAGCCATCCTCAGCAACCCATTTTCATGCTGATTTGGTTTTTCGATTATTCTCGATTCATAGGTCGGTTAAACACGGTTGAACCATTATTGACAGCAGAAAGGGAATCCTTCTCTAATATGAATAATATCGGGGCAATAACACTTCCTTGTGCTACCCCACTTAGTAGCATACTGCCACGAAGAGAAATTGCCACCGAAGCAAATTCCTTGTTGGCGATCTAAAAATAACTAATTATCAATTGAACTAGCACATTGGAGAATTTTAACTTCAAGCATGAACTGATAATGTTCGCGTGAGATATTCTATCGAAAAGTCTTCGATAAATCGAGAGTGACATTTCCAACTCCTCCATTTTGGCTATCAAGAACTTCTAGAACATACAAATATATATAAGGCTGAAACAGATCCTTTAGCCGGTCCCTTTAAATAAGTAAGTCGATTTGGATCCAGACTATCACAAATATGTGGGAGCAACCGCTTGGTTGCAACAATCTTTTCTAGCACCTTCGACAGCACCTGCAATAGAGAAATAGGTCGGTAATCGCATAATTCAGGTGGATTTGAACACTTGGGTACCTGCTTTGTCTCATCCGTTTTTAATGAATTTGGAATATAACCATGTTTTAAACAATGATTGAACAGTTTCGTAATGACAGGAGCTAGTGCATCACAACAACTACGGAAAGCCCAATATAGCAGGCCACTCTTTCCAGAAGATTTGTTTAGCAAACTCTGTAGCTTCCGTCTCAGCTACTTGAAGAATCTTGGAGGGATGACTCTCCTCAAAGATGGCACTGCATAAAGAAATTATACCAAGCTGAAAATTGGAGGCAAAAGATGAGTTGAACGATTCACATGATAAGTGGATCATTTGCATCTGTCTCTTCTTCCATCTGCCAGAAACTTTGACAGCATTCCAAAGAACTCGTTGATCATGCGATTGTGCAGCCTATGCTCAGATATTCAGATTTCAGAAACTTCGTTTGTTGTGTTGCTTCATGCCTCAAGCGAACTTTGGTGTTTTATTATTCTTGTAAGCTGCATCCTGTCATTGATGAGCATCTTTATGGATAGTTTCATCCAAGATTCTTCTCTGGATCCCACTCGAATCACTCTTTCAAGGAAAAAGGGATCATACAGTCCTTATAAAAATTGCAAAAACTAGTCTACAGTTTCTGTAATCCGATCAATTATGAGGTAATCATCAGTTCATACAATGCCATCATATTTGATTCAGAGAGTGTTCTAACATTGACTTTTAAGTAGTTGTTAGCAACAGAGATTCCATGTTTCCATAAAGTAAATGGTCAGAGCAAGTAACTGAGGTGGAAGATAATCAGAGCAATTTACAAAAGTTTGATCTAAAGTTTTTTCTCTACGCGTGGCGAAAGTCACAATCGCCTACAGGTGTGTCACATTAGCTACTTGAGAATGATATCTATACAGATAATTGAAATCGCCGAGAACAACGACTCAAAGATGTAATATATACTTCATTCACCATAGTGTAATATCGGTAATACAGCTTATGGCATTTTCGTTCAGTTGAGGAGAATTCCAAAAGGGATGGTAGAAACCAACCAGTTGTAACGAATCTTGGCTAAAGTAACCCTTAGGAACTCAGTTCCACATCCACTTAATTAAGGAATTACAATTTGCATCAATGATATTTTCAATGAAATTAATTAATCCTTCACCATTACCAATAAGACGATCACGACTTATGATACTTTAGGTATTTCACTGAAACGCTATCATCCGATGCATCATCGCTTAACCAGCTTTCCAACAAACATAGCTCCTTGTGTGTAAAACCAAGGAAAGCTTTCCGAAGCGTTATTTATCTTGAAACTATTTCGAACCTGTTTCATCATTGCATTTCGAAGTAAGAATCATGGATTGAACTAAAAGCGCATACATTGTATAAAAGCGCTGTTTCCCCTTGATATTAATCTAGTTCTGTTTGGTTTATGTTTGTTGACATTTCTCTGAAAAAAGAGAAGCATTTAGCATGTTGATCAAAGAGTTGATCACTTCACTTTCCCATGAACAAGATTTGTCTTGTATTACGTTTTTAAAAACATTCTGTTGTTTAGCGTTGTCCTTGAAAGCACAGTTATGAATAATTTGTCTTAGTCGATCATGCCTCTATAGTTTGGGAATACCAAGTAGAATACATCAGAACTTTATTAGTTTATTCTAAAACTGATAAATGTTCTACGCAATCGCCGAAATATATCAGCTTTCCAATGGATTAATAAATTTTAACATCTGCATGCATTCTACTTGGTCTTCCCGAGCTAAATGAAAATCTAAAATTTTGCTTGCTAGGAATTACTTCTTTGATTTTTAAGTTTGATAATTTTTCTATATCTTTTAAACAATTTTGAGGTCAAGAAGTGTTCACAAACCGTAAAGAGCCGATGACATCTTATGCATTGCTGAAGAAATTGACATTAATATAATTTTTCTTGGTTTGAAATAAGTTGAAAATTGTCTCGCTGGTTATTAATATGGTCTGCTCTGTATTATGCCACATTTAAGCACAAGTTAATTCGTAATATGCAGGTGAGAGGGTTCAGGTTACACTGATGATATCGCAACGCGGCGACATGCATCATGGCCTCGTGTGCGAGGATATCACAAACACATTTGGAATCAATTTGTAATCGACATTGAAAACTTTGAGCGCTCTGCCTGTTGATATAACCAGAATGAACTTGAAATTCTCAGAATTGTGGCAGTAGGATTGATTGTCTGAGAAACGGTGCTGCTATACCATTCGCACCCAAATCTAATCACCAGATTTATCATTGTTATGACACAAGAACATTCAATTCAGTCAAAAGTAGCAGCGTTTCATAAATATGACCGGATATAATCTCACTTACACGTCCTATTTAAAGTGGAGATTAACAATAAGTAATGTATAAACATGATATAAATAGACATCATGAGGAATAATGTATTAACAGATAAAGCACCACTAAATAGCATGTAGAGTGGACAAACACGGATTTCAATTAACAACTCAAGCGATGGTGAATACAATTCAAAGTCACGAACATGCAAAACTTCGTGAAAATCGATTAATGCAAAACTTTTTCCACTCGTTAAAGGGCAAGCAAAATCTAGCAAACTTAAAACGGACTAGGACAAATACTTACGGATCTTACAATGTTTATAAAATATTTCATATCAACACTCACTAGCTTCACTCGCATGATCCGCAGTTTCGAGATCGAGTTAAAAGAATTTCAAGATCAAATTCAGAGTAAAATATCAGTTGGTTTATTACTGTGTGAATTCCTTTACTTTCTAACGATTCCTTTACACCTCATTGTCACCTAGGGCTTCGCGACTCCTTTTCCGATGAGTTGAGAGCACGTGAACAGTTTGCATGACTTACAACTACAAAATGAAAATAATGAATGAATGTGTTCAACACAACTCCATGACTGACCGTTCCATATACGAGTACATATATTACCAATTCTCTTGACAACACAGGGAACAAGGAGAAATTGATTAGAAAGTCCGATCTCTCACTGTTGGATGTTGTGCTCAGATAGCAGAATTTTTTTGCTGACAATTTCGACATCAAATTCTTTTTCTTGCTGAGAACATTTCTTATTCTTCTCTGGTTCCAAATATTTCGTCAAAGAATATATAGATAATATGACAAGTGATGAACGTAGGACATAAGCGATGAGCGAACACACTGTAAGCACTGACGTTGAACCATATTTATGGATCAACTTCAACCATTGAAAGAGTGGTATGGAAACTGATGCGACAGATATTATGAAAGTTAAAACATGAAAGATGATCATGCACATCCTGGATTTGGTGGACAGGTAAAAAAGCAGCGGAATACAAACTACTCCAGATTGCCAAGTGATATCCGACATGCATGGTAAATAGTGGTTGAGAAGGTAGATGACTGAAATAAATAAATTCACAATTATCATTTGTTGTAAGACACCCATACTGGTGAAACTCCGCTCGATCACTGCGCTGTTTTCTCGAGGATGTGCGTCTATTCTTGAATCCTAAAATTAGAATGTGGAATGTGTTGCTAGTTACCTGGCTTCATTCAGATAACATCAATCTTGTCGGCGAAATCGAGAAACGTAATCCAATGATGTAAATTTATTGCTCATCCGATGTTCCTGTATACGACAGTGTGACTCAATAGTACAATAGACACAAAATTGGTGATAGGTCGTAAAATATTTTCTGACTTGGTATGGAAGTAGGCGTGTGTCAATTTGATCTTATCTCAATTTGATAAGTCACATTCATGCGTCCATTAACCAGGTAAATCTACAAATTCAGTACATACTTTATCGCATAGAAATTAACAATACAATACACTGTATTATCTACTTCTATGCTTAATCGTTCCTATCAGAGCGCAGTCGACGAGTGAGACTTACTTCATGTCTACTTTTGATGAAAGGCATTTCCATGTCCAAGATATCGCTCAATTTATATTTTGAATAGCAGGAAACTATAGTCTCTTAAATATCATGGTTTGCTTGAATATTTAATCAATTTTATCAATATAGGAATGATAGCTATCTGTCGAGGGCATGAATTGGAAGATATCCGAGGGCGCGCAGTGCACGAGGATGTGTTCAAATTTATGCCTGACGACAGATAGCTATAATATGTCAATCATGCCTAGATTTTGAAAGCATCAAAGAGTCGTACAGCTGAGGCCGCAAATCGGCCGAGGCTATAAGGTTCATTGATGCTTGAAAAAGCTGGGCATGATTACTATTGTAGTGAATGCGTGCTATGATTCATGCACATAAGAAGTCTGAAAGTTTCTGGCTACATACATAGATAGGGGGTTTTGTTTCAGTAGCCGGCATAGAAATTAACAATACCATAGAAAGTATCTACTTCTATGGTAGCCGGCAACAACGACGATTGTTGCCGGCTCTGGGATGAAATAATACCGCATAGTATTCACTACATTTTCTATTCATGCCTGAACCATAGACTTCTAAATTTCTCCGCAAAGATAGGTTGAAATTGGCTTATACATGATCAGGCCAGCAATCCTAAATTAGACTACCTACAAATCGACTGTCAATAAGTAATCAACATTTTAGAGAACAGGTTGCCTGCCACCACAACGCAGGTTGTATTGCCAGCTCAGCATGTATGTATATTCATGTACATTAGGAGTTAGGACGCATGAGCCTACACATGCTTATGCGCTAAACTCATGTTTGCTAATTTTGCGATTTTTCTTCTAACAACTTTCTCAGAACTGAGGCATTTGAGATTTCATAAACATTCAGTTTCAGTTATAACTTGCATAGCCTGGAAAAATGGTTTTTCTTCGCTATTCTCGCAAATACATGAAAATTAAAAAACTATTCACTTTGATCGCATACAGTACCCTCCAGCAAGGAATGTATAGTTGAAGCACAGATATGTTTGGTGGAAAAGACTTCTCATGATAAATTTTACTCAGAAACTTTGCAGCTTCAGGGGTGTCGAACATTGTCAACTCACTATTTGTGACAGTACATTCACGACAAAAAAACACTCTAGTGTTACAATCTTGAGCAAAACTGCAAGACCAAAATCTTTGGAATCTGACTTCAGACCTATCAGCCTTACATGTGTTGTAAGCAAAGCTGTAGCCGAATCAATTATGATCAAATCGATTCTTTATTATGTCGGTGATATCAAAATCAATATGGCGGCGTCAAAGGAGGTTCCACAACAAATGCAATGCTCACTTTGACGGATGACCTGCTTAGAAATGCCGATGATGGTCTAATCAGCAGACTATTGTTGATAGACTTTTCAAAAGCTTTCGATAGAATTGACCACAACATTCTGATCAGCAAACTTCTCAATTTAGAAGTCCCAGTGTGGTTATGTAAATGGATATCTGGTTTTCTTACTGCACGAACACAGAGGGTAAAATACCAAGATCAATATTCTGAATGGAGGACAGTATCTGCTGGCATTCCGCAAGGTACAAAACTCGGCCCTTTGGGTTTTCATTTTAATGATCAATGATCTATCTGCAAATGTAAAATACATTGATGACGGTACAATTTATGAATCTTTGGAAAATTCTCAATGTTCCGTTTTACAATCACGAATGGATGATATAGTGCAATGGACGAAGAACAACAATATGAAACTAAATTCCAAGAAAACATATGAAATGAGAGTTAGCTTCAAAAAGAAACAGATATCATGGGATTCAATCACCATCAATGATGAAATAGTTACCCCTGTTCAGAAAGCAAAAATTCTCGGCTTCATAATCAACCAAAATTTGTCCTGGACTGATCACATTGAAAAAATGGTAAAGAAAGCACAGATGAGAATGGATTTTATAAGTGAAATGATGCTATGTGGACTTCAAAATGAGGATATTATACGATATTTCTGTGCTTGTGTCCGAAGCATCCTCGAATATGGTGCTCCAGTGTGGCACTTCGGAATCACCAAAGCTCAATCAATTGCTATTGAATCTGTTCAAAGACGACTGATAAGAATGATGGAACACATCCCATATGATTATCATGATTATGATTATGACCGTCTTCTGCAAAAATATTCACTGGAAACACTTAGTTCACGACGTATGAACATCTGTCGGAATTGTTTTAACAATTTGCCAAAACCTTTGGGTGAAAGAATTTCACATCGTCCACAAAAAACAGAAATATTGAGACGTAAAACAAATATCATCTTTTGTAACACCAACAGGTATAAAAACTCCTTGCCATATGCAGTACAGAACTTCTCGTAATTGATTTTTAGTGTGTATACATGTATATCTTCTCCTTTTCACTTTTTTGTAAAATGATCAGCTTCTCCTGTCTAGTATTGAATAAACATATTATTATATTATATTACATACATTTTCACATTTCAGAAGTGAAGGGCAGCAAGGACCACTTATTTCATCTGGATTATTAGGATTCATATTGAAATCAGTATTTGCATGCAAAGATTCTCCTGCATGCACTTCATCTTCTGTGGATAACTACATGATATTTGATCATCAACATTTCTCAGACTAAATCCGGAAAGCTTCAATAAAGTTATTGTTTTCATTTTCTTGTCACTGTCTGTAAGATGACGCATGGAGATAAAATAATTTGCACTAGTCATTTGACGTTTCCAGCTAAAACCCTTCTCAATGTAATCTGGCTGTGCTTTTCCGAGCATTGGTCATTGGTCTCAGAAGAGTCTCCATCACTGGTCGGATCGCTCGATAACTGTTCAGAACTCCTTATAGAAGTAGCTGCTCAGGTTGTAAATGCTTATTGTGTCCATCATGATGTTTTCATGAAATTGAGTGGAACGAAGGATCTCCGTATAGTTCACTTTTCTATTCCCCTCATTTCAGGACATTCATAGTGTGGAAATCGGTGGCTTCTCTTTTCCTCCCTTACATAACAATGTCAATGCTGTTTGGATCTTCTGTCCGTTGGCTTCGGCTTCACCAGCAACTTTGTTAGTCTTTCCCAAGTATTACATAATTGAATCCGATTTCGAATTTCTATTACCGGCTGGTCATCCAGAGGTTATCGAGAAGTCATCAGATTGACAATTTTGGAAAACTTGTGATAGATGATCTATACATTATGTGCTGCTTGGAATGGATTTCTCTCTGTGATAAATGCAAACTATCGCAGATTTTTCGATAGACAATGATGCGACGATGCTGAGGTGAAGATTTCAACTTATGATCGCCATTTTTAGTCCATTATCGTTTTGAGATGTCACAAACCCAGATGGAATGGTTTCTTTGTAAATTTTAGACTAAATTGTCATAACAAGAAATCTTCCGAAAGTGTATCCATTGCCAGGACATATACTTGAAAACGTGGCCATACCGGATCGCGGCTTTGTAGTTGTTTGGAGAAGCATCTAGACAGATAAAGGAATTTCGATGGCACTGTACTTTAGATCACGCTTTTTCATTTCTTCAATTTTTTTCATTGCTTGTCATGATGATCCATGTCCTTCGTGGTGGCATTGAAGTCAGATTCATGGCATTGACGGTTACACAAGACGTCAGACCAGGTTACGCAAGAACGTTTAGTTGGGATATAATACTTGCAACTAAATCGATGCAATCACAAATTCAAATTTCTTTGTTATGCAGGCGAAGGAATGTATTTGTGTTACACCGTCATTGCATTTCGGTTCACAACCAGCAACGGCATACCGCATTTGCTTACATTTTGCATTCCAATGAATCGCATAGAGACTCATATCAAATAGTCATTTATCACTTCGATAAGCTGCAAAATTCGATCTTTTGCAACACAAATGTTGGTTGGCCTGATCATATAGAAAATCATCTCAAATTTTGCTCACCTATCTGTCCAGAGAAATTTAGACGTCTATGCCTGAACTATTCATGGAGATTTATACTATTCCAGTTTATCTCGCTATGTATTAACCTGTGCTATGGTAATCCTATTGTTTTCAATCGGAGATTCTGAGCGGGTATTTCTCCTAGGAGAAACATGTTTTTGCCATATATTTGTAATAACATCGAAAATACAAAAAAAATCTAAGAATACAGATAACTATGTAACAAAAGTCGGCATCAGTTGAATGGACACGATCAGTCAAAATGAACACCCAGTAAAGTTACAATTACTGAAGATCAATCTTGCGGGTTGAGGATTACCAAGCTGAATTGTATCCATGTTTTGATCTTCAAGCAACATGACGTCCTCTTGTCGTTGGGTACTCGTCTGTGTTTGTGAATGATGCATGAGAGGCTCTGATTCATTTCGAGGTAGGGCGGGGATCAATGATTGAGGCTGATTGTTGGATTGGCTCGAAGATCCATAAAGTGCGTCTGACATCTTCATTTCGAAATGTTCATGTTGAATGTAGCATCTATCGGAAGACTTATTGATTCTTCCAGTTTTCTTTTCCGCCACTTCCGCAGGAATACCACCTTGTATTAACTTCACTTTGCACGACCTCCGTAAACTTGTGTTGCTATAATATTTGTCATCTGAGCATATTGTTGACATGAATTCACGTGTAACCTTCTCTATAGTGTGCACTCCCATAGGAGAAGACTTGCACCAGATATCAGATTTGATTTGGCTGCTGGGTAATGAGCCTAGGTAGAACGCTGTACATCCTTTTCTACCACCAGTTTCTGGACGATGCCGTCTGTATTCCTTGTATAGAAACACCACGCATCTTGTCGGATCATCTTGGTTTTGATAAGCTCGTGTGTGCTTCTGTTCCATTCTGGTACAATTCAGTCCGAAGCGTTTGTTCTTCGACATGTTTTCGGTGTATTTAAGGTATTCTCTTCCGGCGTCAACTTTAAGTTTTATTTGTGCATTTTCTCCGTACTGTAGGTCTCGATGCTCTTGGCAAGCTCTTAGGCTAAAATGCAAGCCAATGTGGTATGATAGTGTCTTCACCAATTTGTCGGGGTCAGAGATTCCGAAGGCACCAATTTCCCATAATTTAGCTTCCTCTTCTTTCAAAATAGTGTTCGCCCGTTTGGATGGCCGCATGCAGCCTAGTCGAGCGGACTTTTTCATTTGAGGATCTAAACTATCTCTGCTATTTTGAAAATCACTGTCCTTGAAAAAGAAAACTGCCAGTCTCTTTGGGTTCTGAAATAATACTGAACCATTGTTTTTAGGGTTTCATAGAAATATCTACTTGCTCCTCAGCTTCGCTTCGGAGCAATAGATATTTCAATTCGGATAATCTGAGTGGGTATTCTCCTGATATCAGTGCAATACTATATACGTATTTTTGATTAAACCCCGTAATGTCCCTTGCCCTGATAATGCCAGGGACAATTAACTAGATACAGAAATCGAGCCTGAAAAGAAAACGATTGGATGCATAAAACTATGATCAAGACATCTAAACTCGAAGACATTTGCAGATATCACAACATGTGGTGGATCATAGCTATGTCATGTTCAAAATTCCAAATGCGCTGATGTCCCATCTGTTTGAGTAACTGTCATATTTTTCGGTGTAATACCCAATCTCGCACAAAGCGATCCAACATCAAATGGTGAACTTGTGTCACATATTGTGAGGTTTGCTTGCATGACTCGTCGAAGTATGGACCTGTGAAGAAACAGTTGAGGAGTTGCAACGTAGCACTTCAGTGGCTAACCTCATCCGCTTTTCCCCTATTGCGTTATATACGTCAACACAATCAGATTGATCGCCCGTGATTTTCTTTGCCAATTGTTTGTCGCCTGAAATACAGAAGGCAGGGAATTTTAAAAAACAGTGGAAAATCCATAGCTTATTCATTTATGTTGATATATTATATCACTTCTAATTTAAGTCATTTCAGTTGAATTTTTGTTGAATCCGATGTTGAATCCTTTTTCTTTTAATTTTCTTCTGAATCTTTATGCTTAGTCTGACACTGTTTTTAAGATTATACATTCAATGAAATTTTGTAGGTAGACTGTTGAAAATGAGTTCAGTCTTATTTATATAGAAGGTACTGGTTTGCATAAACATGGCAATTGAATATCAGCACAATAATATCACAAATATCTATTTACATGAAAATATTACGTTTTCTCATCCAATTAGACTATGGTGAAAAAGAAAATTTGTAAAATCATCGTAAAAGACATTCTGTGTATAATACTAATCATGATTAAGTATTAAATGATATCTAGCAAAATATATTCACTCACCTGTTTTTCAACAATTCTCGTAACAGTAGTTCGTTGACCACTGTGATTGCTAAAATTATTATCATCCTCACCAGCAGCTTCCATCATTGCGCGAAACATCATATTCAGGGAGTTAGGCTATGTCCCAAAGGAGAGGGGCCTGTACCGTCGTGTGATTGAGAAATATGGATCAAGTTGCAGAGAAAGATGATTCGTAGGACAATTGAGAGGCCTCCAATCACGCATGATTTTATTAAGAGTGACTGTACAACGACTCTGATCAGTGAGGGGATAAATTCTCACGAATTTGGGATCATCATGGCGATCTTTAAGTCCACATTTTTTTCGATACTTTTTCTGTATTCTCAAGGATCTCTCCTTCACTTATTTTTCTCAGCTGTAGTTCGCTTTCTGAGCCAATCGTCAGCTCTCTGAGTTCTTTTCCTCCACGAAGCCCTAAATTGATAGCCAGAAGATATAACACCGTGCGATTTAGTTTTTTGGGATTGTCCTGACCTAAATACCCTCTCATCCACAGAGATTCCTCCTGATCCTCGGTGATGGGATCCCACTGTTTGTTGCCAACTCTCTGAAGCCAAGAACCAATGCCACAAACAAGGCTTCTCAATGTTTCGCCGGGGTACCTGTCAACTTTACGTACTTCAAATACAAATTTTTGTAGGACACTGTTCAAATTACATTTAGTTATAGTCTCTAGCGTGATAAAGCCATCGTCTGACAAGAACAGTAGAGTCGAAGATCCAGATTGTAAAATTCTATTGTTTCGTTCGCTAAGCCAATCATCAAAAGTTCTGCGAGCACAAATAGCGGAATTCATAGTGGATTTTGGTACCTGCCTTGTTATATTCTCCTGCAATTCATTGTCAGTAATTGGCTGCGCATGTCGAATGGATGCTGCTGCTGTTCTTGGATTAGTAGTACTAATTTCATCAAAATTTAACCAATCATTTACATCAATTTCTTCAAAATAATTGTCAATCGTTTGATACTCGCCTCTCACTCAACAATTTTGAAATGTATTGCAATCATTAATGTTACACTATTTTACTATGATATTCCACATTTCAAAATTATATCTATGGACTTCCGTGACCGGTTAATCGCCCCTGTTAATTTGCCCTCTCAGCATAGAGATAAACTGGCATAGTTTAACGCGGTTAAAGGAGGATGGATTGATATTTGCTGAGATATCTCGGTCAATTGTCTTTTGTTAAAAGCCCTCGGGCATTTTAACAAGATAATTGACCTCATTATTCCAGTTAATATCAAACTGTCCTCCTTTAACCATTACTTAGAGAATATCACTCTTATTTGTGATGTTATTCTAATATCCATAAAAAACTCTGTCCAGGTTAATATCCTTGCTCTTAGGGCAACTTTATTTACAATAGATATACGACAAACATAAAACCATTATAACATTCCCAGCAAACATGCTAAAACTATGAAGTCAAAGGAAGAAAAGTCACTATAAGTCGATAGTAATCTGAGTACCGTCAGGCTTGCTGATTGATATTTTCTTTAGGGCAATGTCCAGCCCTTTGCAAAACTCTTGCAATCCAGTCACACTACTCAATGAGTTTTGAGTGGCAACTTCAACAGTTGTTGTGCTGGTTTCAATAACCCGACTTGTAGTGGCATTTGTGTCCACTACCTGTGGCTCTTCAACCACTTTGGTTGGTATAGTTGCCATCTTCTTCGGCTGCTTCCATCAGAGATCGGAATGAATTTGATAGCACATTGTGCCCCATTGGAGTTGGATTGTACCACTTGTAGGACGTGAAATTGGGAGCAGCTTGTAGAAACAGTGCATTGCGCGGTAACAAGAGGGACGCAGACTGATCATTTTTTTTGAAAAGTCTGACTGGATAACGTTCAACTTTCTCAGACGGCCATACTCATACAGTCTTTGGCTCATGGTGATGTTGGTTCAAGCCGTGGTTGTTATTCTATGAGGTGATTTCTGTATACTGCAGGACTTCGGCATCATTTAAGAGAACGATACCCAAATTGCCTTGTTCTCCTATAGATAATTGTTGCAGTTCTCGTCCACCTCTTAGTCCACATTGAATTGAAAGCAGATACAGCAGTGTTCTGTTTCATTTCTGAGGATTGGTTTCCCCCAAGTACCCGCGTTTCCAAAGGTCATTTTCCTGCTCTACTCTGATAGGCATTACTCTTTTGATGACATTGTTATTGCCCTCTGCCGCGGTCTCTTTCATCGCACCGTCTAGTGCCAGGCGAGGGTCGTTGAATTCAGTCGAACTCAGAAGTCGCCAGTCCTTCCCTTCCTTGTGTTTAAGCCAAAAATTAAGACTACACATTAGCTGTTTAAGTGACGAACTGGGGTACTTCGATCCGTCAGTTTTCCTAACTTCAAAAAAGAAATACTGAAGGATTGAGTTCAGACTCCCTTTATTTAAGTCTGCTAGGGTAGCTACTCAAAGCATCAGTGCTGATGAGCCCATTTTTAAAATGTCCATGTTTCTTCCATAGAGCCACTGATTAAAAGTCCTACACGCCCAAGTAGCGCTTTCTACTGATTTTTTTAGATGTGTGACCTATAATTTTGTCTCGTACATCTGCCTTTGTCAATGGGGTACAATGCTGAGATGTAGTAGGATCTGCTAGCTGTCTTAGGCTTGCGTCTTCGTCGTCTTTGGTATTCTCATTGCTGGATATGCCTTTAAATGCGAGTATGACATGTTCAGAGCTGGATTTGTTAGCGTCTTTATCTTTCTATTGCTTTGACAAGAACGACAATGGGAATTTCAATGGTACAATTTACAAATTACAAATTATCTTTCGTTTGAAATTTAAAACTTGGTAAAGCAGTTTTTGTTTACAGACCTCGGGCATACGCCCTCGGGCAATTAATTGGTTAGTCGTCCCCCCTATCCCAGCTAATCACATGAAATCCTCCTCTAACTATTACTTAATATCATTCATGACGTGAACCATAGGCGTTACCAAAACAACTGGATGAAGATTAGCATGGATAAGTCAGATCTCGTAGATATCTAATAAGATATCTACGGCAATATATATAAGATATCTACGGTATCAGTGGTGAGATATCTAATAAGATATCTACAAATAAATGTCTGAGAGCGATAATTTTTAAAACCTATCTATGCTCCAAATAGTGTGTCCTACGGCACACTATCCAGGCCTAGAAATAAGAGTGGTATTCTCTAAAACAGTTAGAGGATGATTTACACGTGATTAGCAACTAAATCTCGTGACGACTATCCCGGCTAAACACATGAAATCCTCCTCTATTACTTAATATCATTCATTACGTGAACCAGAGATGTCAATGAGCGAGTATTAACATTGACATGATTATGTTGAAAATAGATGTACGAAAATGGAGAGCATAAATGGTAAGTTTTCCTGCACTGAAAATACTCGTACATGGAAATTGGCGGGCATGAATTGGAAAATGTTCCATTCATGACTGGCAACCTTGATAGAATGTTATGGTGTGAAGGCATGAATCTATATTTAGGAGTCCCTGATACAGCAGATGAAAAGTCGTATATCTTTTCAATCTAGGCCCAAAATATCTATCTAGGAGCAAGAATGACTATGAAACATGGAAAAAGCACTTTCTATGTTTCATAGACGTCCCTGCTAGGAGCATGTACTCGTAAATACTACTACGCCTGGACTGAAATGTCGATTGACCGAGCGTACGATGCAAGGCTCGATCACTGCACATACTGTACTTGTGGTAATGAAAGACACCCTTACGAAAGCAGTAAAATTCAGTCTATGTCAAATCAAGCATGCACCCCTGTTTTCAATATCAAATGCTTATTGAGTTTACTAATGAAAAGAGAATTTTACTAAGCAAGTTAGAATGATAATGACAGAGCAATGAGACGTTACCGTACAACATCTATTAAAATTTATGAAATGAATTCCTTTTTTGCTATGTATCCTAGTTGTCAATTATAGCCCCTACATTTATTTATCACCGCTGTTGATAATTAATTTACATTTTTCCCAAATACGTAGCTTTATAGGAATCTGCAAATTCCTCAAAAAGCTGCAATTTCTGATCATTTGTATGGCGAACCGGATCAGCTGATACGTCGCGCTTGTGCTTATCTTTGACAGACGTCACATTCAATATCTTCCACAACTTGATAATGAGAGTCATGAAATTGGTTGTTTCGTTCCATGATCTATCTTTATTATTGGAATAATAAAGCAAGGCATCTCTTGTCGACTCTGAAGACGCACTCAGTGCCAACTTCACGGAAGACTTTCCGATGCTTTTCGGCTCTCAGTGTCGATCTCAATTTCGCGCTTTGTTAAGAACCATGTATGATTGGCGCTTAAGACTTTCGTGTTCGTAAGGCTGTAGAACATCATTGAATTTTGGAGAACATCCATTTGGGAAATAGCGGGTCAATGGAAGACATGGGAAGGTTTTCCTCTTCTGAAAATTATTGTAAATATTTTTGATGCCATGAACAGGATCAAAAAAGAGATTTATTATTTGACCAGTCACTCAATCCATTATGTGAGTCCGAAGACGGCCTCCACAAATGTCAACGTAGAAGTTTTGGTTCACGGACGCATTGTCGAATGTATAGGTACTAATGCACCATCAGCAGCATTCAAGAAGACTTTTCTAAGTGTCATCATGGTTTCTTCAAAGTATTGCTTGAGTTTTTCTGTCAACTAATGAATCTGAAACAATGAAATGGCATCATGATACTTTCCTTTGATTGATTTGACCATGCAACATATAATGGTAGTTGCAGTGACACCTTGCTCAGTCAATCCATGTACCTCATTACCGCTGTACTCTAAAGTTGGACAAATAAACTTAATCAATCATTATTGTAACATTACAGTCAAAGCCATTAAGCTTAGCTGTATTAAGTTTAAGGCAAGTCTCGATTTCCAACTCGCTGTTAGTCGAAAATCTTCTCGTAAGCTTTCTGAGGGTGCACACAGATGGAAGACACAAAAGCTGTGAATGATACAGAAAATTATAGACCTCTCTGCTAACAGCATGAATGTGATGTGCCAGCATATATTATCAGTTCAGGAGAGTATGATCGTGCAAATTTATTTCGAATCAACCATGAATTTGCTCTATTAAAAAAGCCAAGCTTTGTCTCATTTCATCAGAATCCGAGTCACTTCCCCATCATCGAAGCAGACTTACAGATTTATAATCTCTTCAGCAGAATTCAATAGCAATGTCATTCTACTCCGAGTCTGCAAGAAATTTGGTAATTGCCATCAAGATTAAACACTTGTGAAAACGAAGAAACCTTGGAATTGGTTGTATTATGTCGTAATAGTTAGATTTCGGTATCAGTTTGTTATCGATGATGATAAAAACACTCAAATCGCACTTAATTATCAAAGTGGCCTTTAATTTTGGAATTTTATTATCTATATCAGTATGAAATAGCCTTAAATAGGTAGATCGAATCGTCAATATTTTTTGATAGAAATCCCGATGGTATTGTCACTAGAAGATAGTCTCATTACGATGTCATTCAAATCAGCAACCTTATCACTTGATAAAGAGACATCCAATTTACTTTCAAGAATAAATCACCAAATACGTCGCATATTTGCAGTTGGGACCATATTCAAATGTGTTTTTCGGAAGATACTCCAACTGTAAATACGATCTTTTGAGTACTTCCAAGAATAACAGCAGGACGGTCAAGGCTCTCAGTTGAGGTAGCAGAAGTCATTCTTGTGATGGTAGATTCTGAGGAAAGATTTTTTATGAGCATTAGGGAAGACACTAGGGATCACAGTAGTTTTCAGTTTCGTTCTTTTGAAACTCTTTGATCGACGTTTGCTCTAATGGTGTCGTTTCTCAATAAACCCCGAAATTTAATGAACACATTCGCGAATGTTTAGATGTTTAAATTTTTTTCTTGGGTTCCGAGAAATCCATTTTTTGAGTCTTTCCGTATAATTCATTGGGTATTGATGAAAAGTGATGTAATCGTCTTTTTCTTGCCACTGCGGCAGCCATACGCGGAACACTTATTTGACATTTTAAGCGTCTCACTCTGCCAGAAGTGTGAGATGCTCTATCCCTTTAACGACGTCAGCCTTGTATCATACGCTGCTGTCGGCAGTATTGCAAAACCTTTCAGTCCAGGGGCTACATATCTAGGAGTCCATCCTAGGAGTTAAATAATATCAAATGGACATGTTTATAGATGTAATAGATACGGAAAATATCTAATAGCCCGGTGTAGAATGCCCATTTCCTCCATCTACAATACTGGATCCTTTAAGGCATCATGCCTTAATGCGTCAGAACGGAGGAGACGTGGTCACACGTCAGTGCAACATCAGGAACGTCATTTACGATTGTTGCAATCAAGCCCTTCTCCGACCTCAATCAGGAAAATGATATGGTCTGGGACATGATTATCCACAAAGACGCCCGCTTGATGTTTGTATCCCGGACTGGTCTCTTAGTAAGTCAGCTGTTTTGGATGTCACTGTCACTCATTCGTTCAATTCAGCACATTTATTTGGAGCTAGTATGACAGTTCAACACATCACACAGAGTGGATACTGTTTTAAACAAATTGTTTAACAACATGTCTAAAACACGCTTTTCAGAAGGGATTATTAATGCAACTTTTTCAATACTTTAACAGTGTTTCTTAACCTTTTTGCTCCGATTCCTCCCTAAACGTTGAAAGTATGCTGAATTCCTCCTTCTAAACTAAACTCTTTACTGTTCAAGTTTGCACTCTTTGCATTGATATTTCCAATATTTGCATAGAAATTTCCAAACTTTGATCTCACAAATTCAACTTTTGCATTCAACTTTCCAATATTTGCATTGATATTTCTTCTCTTTGCGATCAAGAATCTATGATTTGCAGATAGCTTTCCAATATTTGCATTGATATTTCTTCTCTTTGCGATCAAGAATCTATGATTTGCAGATAGCTTTCCAATATTTGCAATCAAGATTCAAATTTTAAAGTCAGTACAAAAAGATCTGAAAAGTTTCTCGAGTGACACTACCAATGTGTTCTTGGTGCATTATCAAACCACCATTGGAGCTAACGGCCGTTATGATGTTGACATTATGGCCACGCTGTCCACCAACAGTCCGAAAACACTGTGAACCCCGTTTAGAGCGTCCCTGGATTCGTGATGTCCATAAATTAAAGTTGGTTTCATCGACATACACACATTTGTGATAATTTGCCTCATCGAGAAACCAAGTAGCATTTTCCTTTCGCGCTCTTATGACATCAGGCTTATTCCTATCCGTGGGTATGTTGCGAACATTTTTTGCGGTGTACAACATGCCGTCCAGTGTTCTTGATATTGTACATAAACTCAAAGGTTTTCGAGGCAAATCTGACTGCAAGCCTTCCTACATATGCTGCAAGGTTGAAGACGGATTATTGGAAATCATTTGTTCCAAATAGGCTTTGAGTTCGTGATCGACCTTGTGGTGTGTCTTGCCACCTTGCTTACTTTTTGCCACACGACCAGATTTTATAATCTTTCTGGCAGTGTCATGCTTTATTCCTAAAGCTTCTGCAACTGACAGGAAATCACTGTCGGCGTCATACGAATCAAATATTCTTTCTCTATCCTGGTTGCTAATTCTATTGTAAGTAGGTGTCATACTGCTGCTATGTTGATAAAATGAACATCTTTTGCCAGTAAGTTGAATGCTTGTATAGACTTTAAAATTTGAATCTTGATTGCAAATATTGGAAATATCAATGCAAAGAGTGGAAACTTGAACGGGAAAGAGTGGTCCCCATTCAAGTCTATAAAAAAGAAGTCAAAGTTTATAGTAGCAACACATATTTTCAAATAGATTTTTCAAGTAACTAATCAGGAAGTATGTTAGTACATGTATTCAGGAAGTGTCATCAAGAAAGATTGTAACAAAAGCTACATGTAATGCCCAAAGACGATGCCTGCATTGAATCTGATGCTTACCACGCAATTCCTGAATTCGAGGTGTCAAGTTCGTGAGTTTCAATCTCAAGTCGACGCGCACGCTGATCTTGAGTCGATTTCTCTTCTTAGTTACTAAATCTGATGCCGCCGTCTATTGTAAACCTATTTCAAGGATTAGCTTACATGCATTATTACTGCAGTCGCAATTCTTAGTCTAGGAGGAAATCAACAGATCCTGCGCATTCAAAATACTCCTTCGAACGTCTTTCCACCCCCTGGCATGTTGGATTCCTCCCCAGGAAGCCGCATAGCCGTCGGTTAAGAATCATGCAAGAATACAGACCAAACATCATGCAAAAGCATCTCCTTCGACTTTTCGAAGGCAACGTTCATCCTGAACTTGACATGGGAAGCCAGTGAGAACAGGCTTTGAGACGGAACCGGAACCATCTGGTATTGACAAAGTATTATTCTGCACTCATGCAGCACCGCAGCTCTCGAATGTCAATTTGATACAATGGGATTGACGTACGAAATATTGTGGAGGAATATTGTCGGAGTAGAGACGGGAAAATGCATTTACTTTGCAAACAAATGAACAGATGAACTACAAAATATCACTGTATAACAATGACGAGGGATTTATTGCATCACGAACTTGTAGAAAACTATTTTTTAAAAGAAACATGTTTAAACCATGTTTTTCAATTACATATGTTTATTTACCCACCCTGACATAACAGCGGCGGTGACTGAAAAGAAAGTCCAAATGAACGGAGCCAAATGTCGCAAGTTGGATTGGGTGTGCTTGCCATTTGTTATAACATCATATGGGGGCTTGGGTGATGAGGCAACTCATTTCATCTCAAGAGTCGACCGACGATTACACACTCAAATTGGAACTAACCTTTCTGACGCTATGTCTAGTTTGTGGTCGTAAATACATGGCCGTAGTGCGAAGCAATGCTCAAAGCATTATCAAACGCAGCATTGCTTCAATCGGTGGCAGTGAAATTGAGCAGATGGGGGCATGCTCCTAAAGATTAACTTTTAATCTCCTTGCTTGACTTTCGTACTTCTATGTCCTGCTTGTCATTGATCTCTTAGTGTTCTTTCATATAAAATATGCATGATTGAAATTCTAAAAGACCATAACAGTGTTATCTGCATACTAAAAAAGTTTTTGAATTCGTATTTTTTCTGATGCACTTCTGAACCTGACTGCATAGAATTCTATGTTAAAATATACATAGACATCTCTGATTATATTTGTAACAATGTAAAGCATTCAGTTGTTAAAAAACAGAGGAATGTAAAGTTAAAAAAAGAAGTCAAATAAGATCTGTGATGAGAGGCAGAACAGATTTTCTTAATATGTGGGTATGATGTCACAGTAGTCAGATCTGCCATGAATGCATCTTGATATTTTATTTGTTAGAAAAAATGTTCTCAGACTTGAACAAATTAAGCATGAAAATTCCTTGATAGCCGCAGACGCTGCTCTTCTTTCTACAAGGGCTCATCAATACGGTTCGGAATGGCCCAAACTAGCTTAAAATATCTAGAATGGCTGAATGAGTGTACAACAGACTGCTCTGCGCTTGTCTATCCTGGCTTTGCCGTGCGGCTGATTATCATAAAGATTGCAGAGTACCAGTTTACCTGAACATTGAATTCCTTGGCAGCTGTAGACACTACGGTCTCGGCGTTTTAACTGAATTCTATGCTTCAATGTTTCTGGTTAAATTTTCTAATCCATCCTTTAATCTTGAGAACAACGAACAGTGACTGATAGTGTAAACTATACAGAAGTTAAAAAGTTAGTGTTTAAAATAAAAATGGAACTACAAAAGCTTGAAATTAGCAAATCATTGTCCCACTAAGCTCTTTTTAAACAAATTTGTCCTCAAAATGTGGCATACAATATTGGAAAAAAAACAGAGACTGAGTGCGCGAAAATTTGCTCGTCAATAATTATTGTCGAATTTCCTCGATATTCACTTTTGAGTTGATTTTTGCACTCTGATCAACTTTTCCTTTTGGAAATTTGATCGATGAAATGAAATGATCGTATATGCTCTGAATCAACAATATTTCAAAGATTGAGTCAATCGGATGCCTGCTTCAAAAGTTAGAAAGGTTGTAAGACAAAAATGCTATTTTCCTATCTGCACCATTGCTTCACCTGCTGTTGGTCAATGTTGATGACAGTGGCGTGTCCTTCTCCTTCTAATGGTTCATGGGTCACCTTATCAGGCGCAGTGGTCACGTATTAAATGTTTTGACGGGATTCTTAATTCAATGCACATCATGATCCGTAATAATCCGGATCTAACAGCTTAAGTAGTTAATAAGAAGGAAGATGAGTCAGGTGATAGACGCAGGCCGAAACCTGGAGATGGCATCGCTGTATCTTTTAACCTTTATTCGATGGATTTTTCATGCATTCACGATCTCAATGGAAGTGTATAGGAAATCCATAGAAACCTAGAGCCTAGATAATGGACTCCTGGCCTGGTTACACCATTTAACGCCATGGACTCCAAGGTACACTTACTGGTTTTGTAAGATTAGTATTTGTTTGCCATTAGTTTTGTGTAATGTTTTATCACGTAAATGGTGTTAGAATTTCTCTTGCTATAAAAACTTATTTTTTGAGTGATTGTGTCTTATTGAGTCTCTATCATAACAGGGGATCAAAACAAAGTGCATTGTCGAGAAATCTGTGGGTAGCATACAAGCGCCAGAATAATGCACGGATTTTTAATCCATCCACCCAAGCTCCCTATTCTTCTCGAATGTTGGATATTATGCAACAATGCCTTGGGACATTGCTTATTGAAATTAGCATATTGTATTTGTACTCGATTAATGATTAACCGTAAATCATATAACAGACAATTTGATATTTCATTGATGCTTACATAGTACCAGGTGTCAGAGCAACATGTTTCTTTTCTGTTCCACCTTCGCATGAAGAATTCTTTTTCCACAGACGATTGCTCAGTTTATGGCCACCAGAGCTCACGTGAGACTCAATACGAAGAAACTGTATCAAGCTGATGGATACGCTGTGAAAGAGCTTTTGAAAATCACGACTATGTTATACGATGCGATGACGAGAGACATGCAAGATGAGGAATTCTCTCAAGTAGATACCATTGCTAATATGGACATGAACAAGGTCAGTATGATGACATCGTTAGCTCATACGTGGATTCTTCTTTTCATAGCATTCTCCTGAATATCCTTTCTCAAATAAACGGAGCTGCAGTTAGAATGATATGTTGAAATATTTTCTAATGAAATAGTTTCTTCCTTTAAAAGAGAGGGAACCAGTTCATTGCTAGTTATAGATATTACTAGTTTATTAGTATTATTATTACTATGTTTATCAGTTTACCATTGAAAGTTGAAATGTTGTCTTTCTAAATAAGAAATTTTGAAAAGTTTGATGGAAAATCATAGCATAATTCCAGTAATTTATTATCGAACAAGCCGACTAGATGACTTGAATGGAAACTTGCTGCAAATATTGACAGATTAGTTTTACAGCATTTGAAAAATTTTGAAAAGCATCGTCACTATAAATCAAATCATTTATTGTGCTACAAATTTCGTCTTCAAACAACTCTAATTCTTGCATATCTTGAGATTTTCTCTACTATAGCTTATATTTTTGATATATTCCTGCGCTCAAAATAATTTCCAGCAGCGTGAATTCGGGTGTGACCTTGATGGCCACCGATGTGGTAAACCACGAGCAATTGCAGTGTTTTCAAATGCATAGTTTGAAGCACTGTCGTGATGATCCTTCCGAAATGCAGCGTTGTTTCGTCAAATTGGAAGGCAGCACTTTTTAGTTGATGCTTCTTGCGAAATTGAAGTATCACGCTTGAGTCACTCGTTACGCAGACTTGAAAGAGGAAGGCTTGAACTTGATCTCTCGGGAAATGTATTCCTCACTGTCCAGTGCTATGAGTGATGGCGGATGAGCGGAGTGGTGATGAGCGGATGGTCTTTGAGGTCCTTATATCATCTACTGAGTTATCCAAAGTGAAACTGACTGATCCAAAGTGACTTTGGTTTGACGTCACGACTCCCCCACTCTGGAGGCTTGGACGGTGCTGACATTATCAGAACATTATCTGGAGCGTTGTGTTCTTTTAGCTTGGATGACCTTCTTGCCGACTTCCAATGACAACTTCGGGACTCGACCTCTGGACCAAAAGATCACTAACCCAACCACTTGTTGTGTCACTGAGCCACGGTGACCACTTGTTGGCTTCGCCTTCCCATAGCATTGTTTTTGATCGATCATAATTGACAATGAAGTCAGCAAAGTCTAAACGCTTGATTTTGTCGTAATGACTTGTGTTGACTGTAATTTGTACGGGTAAAATCGGAATAATTGCTTAAACAAAATACGTGTTGCAGCTTGAATCACTCAATCAATCAGATAAAGAGAGTTGCGATCACGCTGAAATGAAACCGAGGCGGATACTGGCGGCTGAACAGGTGAACATGTTGGCTCTTATACTGTACCCCTACATCAACATGTACATAACAAGACACCTAATTTTTGCATTGATACAATAATATAGAAATGCAATTATTTTTCGTGCAGGTGGAAGCTGAAGAGATATGATTGAATACCCTTCACTATTGTATTTATCTAGTCATGTGATATCAGCACAGCATCTTAAATAAGATGTTTTTATGTCTTTCGATTCTTTTCTGACCAGTTAGTTTTATTTTCTACATTAACAAAGATGGAAGGCGAAATGGTGGTGGAATTTTATTAATATAAAAAGCATCAGAAGAAAGAATCTTTTCCTCTCACATGTGTGCCTGGCCACTCCAGAAATTTCAATCGATAATCATTACTTCTCGTGACGAATGTGAAGTATTTCCGAACTTCATAGAAGCACAAAAGAAAAGAAGATGAAGCAAGTAATGAATTCAAGCCAGTAAACTGTAATGCTGAAGCAAAACACAAATTGTTGACGTAATCTGCTTCTTATATTCAACTGCAAATTCTAAAGTACCGGTAATACTATGAAACGATAGGAAAATGAAATCAAAAAGAAAAAAGAGAAAAAGTCATTCATGTTTCAAATTCACTGTTTCATTGCATTTTTATTTCATAGGTGAATGAAGTCAAAGAAGCTCGCACTCTTGCTTCAACTATTACCTCACGAGGTGCGGTTCTCTACGATCTCCTTCATCGAGAGGTGGAATTGAGAGAATTTCGAAACGTTGCCATCGGTCGTCAACTTGAAATCAATCAAGTTGAAAAGGGTATCTCCGCCTCCAGCAAGCAGGTAAGTGAGCACCACTTTCTTCTCATTTATTAGTTGTCATTTTCCTTTGTCGACGATAATCTGACTGAGGAACAGACCTGAAGTTCCGTGATAAATCTAATTAGCTGTCTTAATACTGGAGTAACATAAGGTAGAATACAAATTTACAGGGCAAATGATAATAAATGCTAAAAATGAATAAGAGATCAAATCAAAGAAAATCAAGACTGCCTGTACATGGCATTTGACCTCATTTTCTACACCATTATGACTTTTCATGTCTGTTTTACCTTTACGGGTATTATCTTTTGATTTTCATGTTTGAAGCATTGTGACTTGCCTTTCAACAACCGATTCAATATAGTCCGTCTGCCAGAGTGAGTTTCTGCTGGGAAGGAGGCCGAAAATGAAACTTTCACAGTATGATGCACCTTGGCTGGCACCTCTACTGGCTGGACTCTGTCCTTCTTTCAAATGCCTGAGGTACATTTCAGTCAATAGTGACTCTATTTTTTTTGATAGATGCTAATCTTTCCCTATTATAAATTTAATTTTTGAGGCTGTGCATCTTAAATGTACAGGACCGCGCTTGGTCGGGTTTGAGCGTCCAGGATTAAGCGGTCGAAACGCGATCGTCCTGACCAACTTCCTGTTGATGACCTCATCAAAAATAGTCAAATAATTTGTATGCATATTTTGTACAATTCTATTTCACGTTTTAGCTTAAGGAACTAATATTAATTCTCTTACACACTTGGTAGATTTTAGATAGCGTAATCCCGCTGTGTTGTTAGCTAGATCTGGTATTTTGATTGGAAACAGACCTGTCCTCTTATCATCTGAATGGGCAGACTGTTAAATAAGATCTTTTCAATATATAAGTGATGAACATAATTTTGAACAGAACGACTTACTCGCCAATTCATTACACATGAGGAGAGGAGAAGCGTTGTTTGTCCTTCTAGTAAGTATTTTTAAAATTTTTAGACATTTTAGGATATAAAAATTTTCTTTTAAATCATACTTTGTACCTATTGAAAAGTAACTAGTCATTAGCTTGTTTTTTTTAACTTTGTTACCTTGACGCACTTTGCTACGTTGAATTGTGCAAATTTGCTCGTCTACCGAGTTCTAACTGGACCCTCATCTTGTCGTACACGATCAAGGAGGAACACATGCTATAACAATGGGACGCAGATTTCAGTCCTTGGTGTTAAAAATACTAAGTCAGGATCCACAATTTTTGTCTTGGAATATCTTTAGGTTATTTCCTATGATGTTCATGCGCCCCTATCTATGAAGCTAATCAAATTCAGATTCGGTAAGCCTCCTAATGACAGCAAACATAAGCATTTTGAGTTATCTAATACACATTTGGCCACATTCTCGCATTGCCGATCAGAAACGTGATGATAGCACATGAACATAATAGAAAATGACCTGAAGACATTCCATGTCAAAAAATATGACTCTGGGCTTTGTACTTTTCGCTTAATCAGAAAAAGCATAGAAAATTTCCTTTTTTTCCAAAAGCTGCAATCTGCGTCCCATTGGATTGGAACATTTGATTTTGTTTGATCCTTTCTGACAAGAAGAGGAACTAACTAGAAATCGGCAGACGCACAGATTCCTAGTAGGCATATGGTGTACATCATTTTGTGAACATCTCATCTTCGGCTTCGTTCCCTGCAGCAACTCTTCCTGGCTGCCGTACTAGTGACCTTTATTGTCCTCTGTGTATTAGTGTTAACCTTGATATCAATCTTTTACAGCTTTTATTCTTGCTTGCTTCGGTGCATCCACTCCATGCATCGATTGATTCGTCAAATTTTGTTTACTTGTTTCTTTGTAACCTCAGTTCAGCGTTGCACATATAGCATAGCTGACCGAAACATGCGTGAACTAAATTTAAAATCAAATGTGGCCTCTCCTTTTAAGTACAAAGCTTATAAAGGATCAAACTTTTTTCGTGATATCTAAAACCAATGAAACTATTTCTAGTATGCAATCTGGTAAATGTTTTGACTTCATCCTCATCATCGGGAGCCGGAGCATCTATATAAAGTTAGATCCGACTTTTCAGCTCCTGCGAATAATTGCTTGCTCTTCTCCACCAGGTTGAATCAGAGATCCGTCGGATACAGCACATGCTGGAGAATATAGCATCCGATGAAGCTAATCTTGAAGCCAAGATTGAGAAGAAGCGTGGAGAGTTGGAGAGAAACGAGAAACGTTTGTCGACGTTGCAGTCAGTGCGGCCTGCCTACATGGACGATTTTGAACGATACGAAGATGAATACCGGGAGCTACATGAGGCCTACATGGTACGGTTTCGGAATCAAGCTTTCCTAGAGGCCATGTACTCCGAATACTGTCGCAGTGAACTAGAGAAGAACGAGGAGAGTGAGATGACCCTGAAGAAGATGGCTGAACAGATGAACGAGGCGGAACAGGAGAAGAGTGTTCACGTCGATCCAAACGACGATGATCTGGGTAGCCTAGTCGATGAAGACGATGAGGCCGATTCCAGCGGTGATAATTCAGATCTTGGAGAAATGAACACGCGACAGAAGCCTCCGAAACGTCCACAAGCTCCTCCCAGTGGCGCCAGACGACAGCCACATGCAATGTCCGATCCTCAAAGTAATTTCGGTGGCATGTTGGATGATGACGATGATGAAGATGATTCTGATGAAGACGTGAGTGATTACACTAAACATCAGAGTAATATTCACGTTTTATTTTGAAATTACATCGCGCGGTGTGCTTCAATTATATTTATAAATTCGTGTAGCACTCGCTTACACGGAGTATCAGGTAGTATAGGTCGACCATATCATGTATTTCAAGTACGCTATGTGGAAATTCAATAATGTCTAATTGCACAAGTTGACCAAACAATGTCTGACGATCAAAGCCTTAACCAACCGGCACAGAGACGTCAGCCACCGTCCCATGGCCGACCTGCCGGTTTGTAATGAGCCGGACGGCCACCGACAGGCCGGGTTTGAATACGCCGGCCGCCGTCCCGGTCCCGGCCGACTTGTCTGAACGCAAAACAATGGTCGGTTCCAACCCTGATATATGCTACTACAACTGCGCGATTTAAATAGCAAAGCGCAATCAATGCGTAAAGTTAACTACGTGTTATTGCGTGTAATGTTAATTCACATTTACATTTTTGTCTAAAATGAAAATTCAGATTTTCTAAATATAATTCGTTGACCCCGCCTATGCTCAACATGAAATTACAAATATCTTCTAATGCAGAACATTATTTTTGATTTTTTTGCTTAGGCGGCCTTAACGTCGAAATTATATCACGTTTAGAAAACATTTGTAATTTTATGTTGAAGACAAGCCGAATGGTTTTTTGGTTACCTGTTGAAATAAATATACTGTGTCAAAAGGAGTAATTATATGGAAACTTAAGTTGATTTTGCAATAATTTTGATGTACGTGAATGATAATATCAAAATTACTCTTTGACCAAAGGTGTAATATGCTAAGTGCAACCAAATCTTGTTAACTCCATTAAGTTTTCGAGGTTCAAGTACCAAAATTTGGCTTATTTTGTAGGTTCGGTCAGAATTTGACAGGTTTTTATCTCTCAATCCAAGACATCATCAAATTAATTTTTGTACACCATTGTATTGTACAATGAATCTTAGAATGTACAGTACATATACAATGTACGTACATGTTTGTCTACATGCGCATATATATCAAAGCGATCTCAGCCCTTGGTAGTGAGGCAATCATAGTGTTGAGGAGTCAGAGACACATGCGTAGCGCACCGTTATTCTGACTATTTCGTTAACAACACTTGCTTGCGTTTCGTAGATCAAATGTAGATCAAATGTGGAGCACTGTATAGTATTAATTTACAACCAGTTATCTTCACATTTTACGCGATAATGCTTTGGAATATTAAGCCACTAACAATTGAACACGTTTTTAAGGTTTATTCACTGAGTGTGAGCATCATTCGCGCATCGTCTGGATCTGCTCAGTCTGCAAATCGGCCGTGCAACGGACACTGAACAGACAGAAATAGATTTAATTTTGGCGCAAAATCCAAAACTTAACCAGCACGACAAGCAAGCGATTACTTTCATATTGTGAATATTTATGACAGCAATTCAACCAGCCGAGTTAGCATCAGAGACAAGACAGATAAAGATGTGAAGATCGACTAAAGCATCTTCAAGTAGTACTATAGCGCCATTTTAAAGAGATGTGGAATTTGTAAGTGCAGATAATCTACAGGTGGAAGTCCATGGAGGCGCGGTAAACTCCTTTATCGAAAAATTCATCTCTCGGAGAATTTGTTCCTTCAGTTTTTAAGTCATGTCCTTGTTAATGCAAGGAATGGCTTATGGAAAACTTAGGACTCGACATTTCATTTATATTTGGAATATTAAATCTGTGATTATTCTGCTAAACCATTCAAACTTTGCGTGTTTATTTAATCTCTATCTATTGAAGAATTTATGAAATATCTCTTAACGTAAACACAATTTTATAAGTTTAAATATGGAGTGGCTTCGATGTTGAGAGATGTGAACTATGTTTGCTGATGACGTGACGGCTATTTCAGGGATGGTCCGCATGTGAGAAAACGTGAGAATTGTGAGAAACAGGAAAGATGTGTGAGAAAATGTGAGAAATGTTGAAATTTTGAGAAAATTTGTCTTCAGTTCTGTCCGATTAAAATCATTGCATCAGATCTACATCTCTGCAATCATCATAAAGTGTTTGGTTGTAAGGTTGATGATCAACAAAGTGCACACATTTTTTCTTCCTTTCATCACATACGTTGGGTATCATGTATCAGTTTTCCCTCTACATGCAGCCTGTACTAAGTTGCAAAAGTCTGTAAATCCGCATGCTTCCTCTATTGGAGGGTCTACAATTGGGACCTGAGAACAGAGCACAACCCACCAAAAATTCTAGCTATTTAGACATTAAACAGTCCTTTTTTGGGATATTTTTCCTTGTTTTTTTTATATGGATTTAAGTTCGACCTTAGCGCTCTTTTTAGCATCAGCATGTTCTCACAGCTACTGTCCTCATTAAGAAATCCTAAACTCGAGTAAAAAAACAGAACCGTTGCTTCATCACGAAAACGTGCTTCCATGCGATCAGTGGTGACGAGTTATCTATTGCTCACATCAATTGAGGAGATAAGTCAGTTGGCCGACTATCAACAGTTTCTCGTAAGGCCTCAGCCACACTGAAAGCAAAGCAAACACGAGCGTCCCGAGCGTCTCGAGCAAACGTATGACAGCAAGCTATTAATCGCTCTCGTTTGCTTTGCTCGCAGTGTGGCAGTTTACAACTGCTGTAATGATGACTTTATATTTGCTGCAAAACGCTTTGCTCGGAAACGCTTGGAAAAGCTCGCACTGTGGCTGAGGCCTAACAGACAATCAAACCTGCAGAAGAAGTGGTGCAATGATCGAAATGTAATCTGTTCGATGTGGTCCCTTCTTTGGTGCGACACCAGAGAAATGACCACCACCCACAAATAACCTGCTGGAATTGCTGCATGCATCAGTCGAAGAAATGTCATGGAATTACTGTATAGGTCTGGTGATCTCAATTGACCCTACACGTCAATGATTTTGGTAGTCGAAACGTTTTTTGATTATTAAATCATTAAAAAAATCATCAACAGCATCAATTTCATTTTTGGGCCTTCAACTTTTTAAAAATAATTATGATGGTGAACCTCAAATTTCAATTCTTTTATATGTCAACTAGTTTTGGTAAATTCCATCTTGCATAGGTATTTCATATATTTGCATTCAGTGACATTCATACATTTACATTTTTCAATTCATGGTCACTTTTATGTTCATATTTATGTTATATTTTTTATTCCTCGCAATTTTACCAGTCCATATACTGAGTTATTTTTCTCTCTATCAGGAATCCGACTTGGATGACTCAGATCTCGATTTAGATGAGGATTCAGACGACTTGCAAGTCGGTGGAACGATGCATCAATCCTCCATGCGCCCTCCTCGTCCATCTGGAGCAGGCCGACGAACCAGACCTCAACCGGAAAATGAGGATTCGGACGAAGACTTCTAATGCCTGCTTCCTTTCTGACATTTGCTTCCTGAATATATTTCTTCTATTGATGCCTTGTAATTCTGCTGTAATGAAGATGCTCAAAGAAAACGCCGAAATTGTGTTGCACAAATGTGAAATTTTTTAACATTTATATTAGGCATCTGAATATTTGCTTGTATATTTATATGACAACAGAAATACAACGGCATCATAACCGGTCTTTTGGTAACGATCAGAGTTCTGGTGGGATCGCTGATTAGATGAAATTCAGTTGATCATCCAAAAAAATGCATTTTCTATTATTAGAAGGACCTAGTGAGCTTGCATTAGTCAGTATTTTTCTCAAGAAGGGCCTATTCTTTTTCAAATTCATCCGTCTTTAATTGAAATATATTTAAGTGCCGATTTTTTCGCATAAAAGCAAGTTATTGAAAGGTTAGCGATGCGACACTCACTGGATCACCTAAGATGGAGCACTTTGAACTTGGTTCATGTTGCTCTATTTCGATACTCACCTTTCATGTGAAAGAATGAAATTAAATTAATAATTGAAATGCAATGGTGAGCTAGCAAATTTAGTCTTAAACCATCGGACATGATTATTTAGAAATATTTGCGATGCACAACATTTATTTGTGCTGTGCTGCAGCTCCTTTCGAGAATAAGACAGCAGACCAGCATGGTGAAGAATGAGGCTGTAAGTTAATGGATTCTCCGAGCTTTGACGCCGATCTCCATAGCGGGTTGAACATGATTCGTAATAAATAAAGAGGTTCCGAGTTCGAAGCCTCCACGCCAGAAAATGCTAACTGAATTGGATTCATGAAATCAACTTTTTCGTGAAGAAGTTTTCTGCATACAGGCCCCTTCACCCCACATCCATGTTCTGCCTATAACCTAACCATGCTACATGGGGAAATGCCGGAGATGAACAAAGAATTAATAGGCCTACTTGTTGAGCGCATTGATCAATGAACCCCACAATATGCGTTGATAGCTTTTAGACATTTCGTCAAAGATAATGACCTTTGTTTAAAAATTACCGGTAATTTATTAAGTTACCTTACCGGCAATTTAGGCTACTGGTAAATTATCGGTAAATTACCGGTAATTTATATTCAAGTCCGTATAACAAATCGAGTGCACCAACATGCTTTGATTTCAACTAAATACACACTTGGCTTAATCTGATTCTGATGAAGGCTTGAATTTTACTCAATGTCTGATTCTTTGTCATAGATATTGCAAATAAGAAATGAAAAATTGACATTTTTAAGAAGTTTGTTGGTATTTCACCCAAATAGACCATAATAATCAAAAGTTTGACGGCAAATAAACATTGTTCTAGGGAAAGGCCACACGCTCTATAATATTTTGTAAATTAAATATTAAATATTAATAAAACTTTTAAATGCGTGTTAAAGAGATAGCAACTAGCGTGGAATTTGATAAATTTAGGGATTCTTTAGTAGGCCTACTGCTAGCGGTTGGTGATGGCAAAGTGAATGGTGTAATCACATAATTAGATTGTTTAAGCGCATCACTTTGCTAGAAGTGCAAACTGATTCAAAGCAATTACACATGTAGGAGCTTACTAAGTGGGCAAAAAGAAATTTTTAATACCTTGCAGAAATAGGAAAAATAGTCATGCGCCGCTTGCGGATTGCTGTGAATTCCTTCAAAATGCTCCGATCGTCACGATTCCTTCAGCTTCGAAGAATTGTTATTATTAAAAATAATAATAACTCCGATCATTATTAAAAATGTTAGCAGGCGCACGAACGCTCACAAACTTCTCTGTAGAACTTGACTATGTGTCTCTTTGTTGTGTGATCCGGTTGATAACAGTCGCTGAAGCTTCTCACAATTTGGCGTGTTTAATGTTGAACTGGCTGCTTATTGTTCGATTGCTATAGTATTTAGTCAGGAGATTGTGCCATTTTATTAACGTTACATGTTCCTATGCTTCCTTTCTAGTTAAACAGAAGAAGAGACGACTGGTCTAATACTGTGGGTATAACTATTGACATCGAATTATTCATACACACCTGGTTGAATACATTTATGGGTTAGATACATAAGCTATGATTTAGTACTTTTAAAAAACTCTAAATTCTTTAGGCTACCTGAGAGTTGTGAGTGTATTGGAAATTTTGTCATAGCAATATAATGAGGAAACCCCGAAAAATGATCAATTGTGTATCGGTAATTTACCGGTAATTTATTTTAATCTTACCGGTAAATTACCGATAATTTACCACTGGTAATTTACCACACTTCAAACACTACTCACTACGATGTCGGAATTAGTCATTCATGAACTATATTAGTACTTTCAATGACATCATTATTTAACATGAAGAAATCTCGCACTAGAAAATGCCTTCTTATATCAAAACGAAAATTGGAGTTACTTCTACTTGACATATGAAATTATATTCAATTCCCTAAGTTTCAAAGAATAAGTAGAGTCATCGCGTGGGTGGTCATATGCATGCAGTTTAGAGAGAGAGAGAGAGAGAGAGAGAGATGTGTTTATTGATAAGCAAAATGAAAATCAGAAAAACACAAGTCAATGCAATATTTCAGTATTTCACAAATTATGTACTTACTGATGAATGATTCTACAAAGAATGCTGCTTTGTAGACACGAAACATAAAGAATTACCATTTTTTTACCAGTCGGTTCTCCCTTTTATCAGCTCATAGTAGTATATGCTGCTAGCTCCTTCTTTACAGATAATTTTCACTTCTCTGTATAGAGCAGAGTTGGGCACGGGTTCATCGACCCCGTGTAGACACCCTTGATCGTTAACATATTTTTTAGAACTCTGAAGCATGGCCAAATCAATTTGAGTAGACAAAATATCGCCTTCAATAAATGAGTAGAATCAAGTAAAATTAGTGCATTAGCCTATTTGTATTTTGCGCTGAAATGAAGGCCGTTCAACTAAAAGCCAAAATTCTTGTTTTGCGATCATTTCATCACAGTATTTCTGTATTAAACAAAAATTTGCTATAGTATCAGAATCAGTAGTTGAAAGAGCATTTTCGAGTCAAACCCTTGTTGTCTATGTACAGTTATATATAGCCTACAAATTTGCGCTCAAAGATAAGGGAATAAAAAAAGATTGGGAAAGGCTCCACAAGAGCACTCAGAAGAACCACATATCACACGATGAGAACGGCGTTGCAATTTGTCAAGTGCTACTGCATTTCTGGACGTCATGCCGATCATAACAGGGGAGCAGTATTCCGTTGCCGATAGGATTAGGCCGTAGTAAACCTTTAGTAAGTCGGGTTTCGTAAGTAAGGATTTCAATAAACGTAGAGCATAAAGTCTCCTTGACACACATCTGGTTACGTGCTCAATTTGCTTATCCCATTTTAGATCAGCCGACAGATAGAAACCGAGGGTCTTTATGGCGTCAACATTTTCCATACCTGAGATTGTGGGGATATGGGATTGTGGCCTGCACTTTGGGATCCATAGTAGTAGTAGTAGTAGTAGTAGTAGTATGCTTTATATTTGTAATGAAAATCATGCATATCGGAAGTGGTACATTCGTTATAAATACAATTCTTTTCGCAGAATTAAGGTGCGCTGATAACAAGGAACATGGTAATTTATCAAATTATCGAAGAAAGAAAATCTAAGTCAATAGCAAACACTAAGTCATGCTGTTGTACAAAATGGCACACGTCGGTATGAAAGATGAGTGGCGAAAGTGAGTTCGAGAGTAAGGTATCACAAGCTGATGGGACAGACGAGATTGAGTCAAATTCCCTGGGACAAGATGGTGAAGAAGATTCTCAGGATGTAGCATGTCTCTAAAAAGTTTCTGTGCTTGTGTTTCCCGTCTCGTTGTCAGGGATGTAAATTTATCGCAATCACAATCAGAACCGCAAATAATGCGATGGTAACGTTTGCCCACTCTTTCGAGTTTTTCGGAATTTTTCTGATTTAAGCCAATAAGCAGCAGAGCGTTGCACTCGAGGGTAAACAAAATTACAGCGTTGTAGACAAGTAATAACTCAGTTTTCGACAAGGAATACTTTAGGCGCTTTATGATAAAGAGCTTTTGACTAGCACGTCTGCATAATGTGTCGACAAATGTTCGCGCTGTAGATGACTCCCAGAATCTTTAGCTGGTTTTCAAAAACAATGTTCGTTGGAGATAAAGACATGGATCTCTTCTTAACGTACATGCATTGAGTCTTTTCTGTATTGAGAGTTAAACCATGCAAGGTACACCAATTCTCAACATTGCTAACTTCACTTCTTATAGTTGCTTCAATGGTACTGGGGTCAGTGACTGGTGGGAACATAACAACAACGTCATCTGCATATTTAGACATAACAGAAAATTGAGTAAATGGTACCAATGAACTCATATGTGTGCAAAAGAGGAATGGTGACAGTTTTCCACCTTGCGGGATGCCAGAAGGTACTGCAACAGTAGAGCTGAAACGATTTTAAAATTTGACGCATTGCATTCGATTTTGTAAAAAATTACAGCACCACAGGAGAAAGTCTATTGGCAGTTTCGCGTCAATTAGCGATTGTAGCAGGCTTGGATGCGTGACACGATCAAATGTTTTTGCCATGTCGAACGAGAGAAGAACAGATCCACAAGTTTGCATATCGTCGAAGCAAGATGTTACATATTCCACAATTCGAATATTGGCATGTATGGTAGAGTATCTGGGTCGAAAGCCAAATTGATTTGTACCATAGGCCTCTATAAGCGCAGGCTTGATAGAATTGATGACGTATTGTTCGAGAACCCTGGAGAAAACAGATGATGCAGAGATGGGACGGAAATCTGAAGTGGTAGGATTTTTCTTTTTGGGAATTGGGGTTACGCTTGCAATTTTCCAAATTTCAAGGATGACTTGGTTTTCAAAGGAGAGTGCTATGAGATGTGAGAGTGGTCCAAACAGGACGTCACTTGAAATCTTAGCAAGAAACGGAGGAAACTCATCATGGCCAGCAGCCTTCTTGGTATTCAGTCTTTCCAGCAACTTCCTTGTCTTTTCCACTGTCACATGAACATTCCATTTCCCAGTCTCATCTACTTGGTTAATTTCTCTGATGATCTTCGACAAGTCTGAGGTTTGTCCAAAGTTTGAAGCAAAAGCTGCATTTATTGATTCAATCTCGTTATTTGCGTAGCAAAGATCACGCTGATTCCTAACATTGGTTACTGCCTTCCACAGACCATTAGGCTTTTGGTTTAGGTTCGTAATCCAGTTGTGCTTCGCCTTTTCTATTTCTCTCTTCACTTTTTCTTTGTAAGATTTGTACAGCTCATAATCATTACTCCGAAAGGCTGCATAGCGGTGATTTATTAGTACTTTTAACTTTGGGGTAAACCATGACTTTTCTTTACCTGTCATTTTGACTATCTCAGAGGGAATATGTTTCATAGCATTGTTCAAAATGTTGTAGAAAACTTTACTTTTGTCATCTAAGATGGATTCGAGACGACAAAATTTCTGCCAAGGAAAAGCTAACAAATATGTTATGAAAGCGGCTACATAGCATTCAGGAAAATCGTATACTCTTGTATAATATGAAATTCCGTCAGCACAATGAACGACTTTCAAGTTCTTACAAGGCTTCAAAAAAACCGTGTTGTGGTCAGAGCCACCAAACGGAGGACCAACGATAACGGGGGGATCAATGCATTTACTTAAACTACGGTACAATTTTGACAAAAGTACGAATTCAAAAGCGACTTAGATAACAAAACTTTATCAAGTGCAGACTTTTTTCTGGTTGGAGACTTAACAACTTATTCAAGATCCAAAGATTGTTCTATGTGCTCTGTTGACAATTGGTTGGTGTCCCCAGCGATAAGAAAATGTGAGGAAGTAAGCATATCGCAAAAATTTACAATGAAATCGTTTACTTCACTATATTGGAAACTACTAAGATTTGGGGAACATAAAGAATAACCATGACAACGTTACTACACTTTAAATGAATACAAAGACATTCTATAAAAGAAGGTCGTCGGTGGAATTGCACTATCACGTAGGAAATGTTGAAACGTACATAGGCGCATACACCTCCACCTCGCCTTCCATCTATTCTATCCTGACGAACAGTAGTATACCCATGAATATCAATTTGATCATCAGAAATGTCATCGGTAAGCCAAGTTTCACTGAGGGCGATGATGTCTGGATTTTCTACCGTAGCAATAGCACAAAGTTCATCATATTTAGGTCTGAGGGATTGAACATTTGTTAACAAAAAATTTGGAACCACAACATGTTTAAAATCAATTACTGAAAATTTCTTAAACTGGATTTCGAGACAATTTCTGTTGCAATGCAGAACCACATCTTCGCTGTTAGTTCTTCTTTGTTGCAATTCATCTCGCAACTCCTTATTTTGTATTCGCTGGAAAGGTGTGAAATCATTGTTTACATATATGTGCTTATAAACAGGTGAAGTTTTAAACGTTTTGTGTTTCTCAAAATCGATAGTTTCTATTGGAAGTCATTCAATGTTATTCTCATCAGTCTAGGAGAAGTACCGTTAGATCTTCCTATGCGACTTATTAAGGAAATGCCAGCGAACTCATTGTCAAGATCTTTCAAGATTTCGCGTACTTTATTTTCATCCTCCTTCTTACGATCTTCAACGGAACCACTTACACTCTCCTCAATTCCTGAAATAATCAGATTATTTCGTCGACTGATTCGGTTCTCAATTTCGTCTGTGATGTCATTTGATATGTAGTTCAGTGATGCATGTGAATCATTCTTTACCTCATCAATCTGAGATTGTAGGGAGTCACATTTTTGCTGCAATAATGTTTGCCTATCCAGTATTTCAGTTATTTTTGCTTCCATTGCTTTGAAGTATTGATTCAGCTTACTGTCCAAAACACTTTCAATGTCAGCCTTTGTTAGAGAAGCAGAATTTTTGATTTCGGAAGAGTCAAAGGCATGTACAGCCTCCTTTAAAACAGAAGTTAACTGATCTTTGTTCAATCTGCTGATTTGAGAACTTGACATTCGCCGCAGTGACATAAAGGTAGGAGTATTCATGCTTTCTGAAGCACTATTCTTCGTTTAGTTTCTGAGTGAAGTCAAAAATTTTCAGAAGAACTCAAGAAAATTGATTGCAATAAGAGTTTTGTACTGATAGCGAAAAATTCTTTGATGTGATTCGAACCTTCAACCTGGTGTTCACAAAACTAGCGAACCCGACGCTTCAACCAACAGGCCAATGAAGCAACGATAGTAGTTACTGCAATAAACCAAACTGCATCCGGTTATTGAAAGTTGATCTGCATCATATGCCCGGTAGGCTGACGTCAGAAATTCCACACACAAGAGTTACACAGGCAACACGCAGACAAGAGACGAAGTGAAGCCGATAGGCACTAATCACTGACGGAGACCGAGGAGATCACAAAATCGGCGATAGAGGAAAAATCCTCTGCGGACTTCTCCCAAAATGTGTACAACGACGTTGACAAGCTGATGCGAAGCACGGAGATCACAAAAAATTTCAAAGAATGATGACGAAAAACCGACGAACCAGCACAATTACAATGACGTGACCAGAGAGCAACGAGACACGACCACCACGCACTAGAATGTTTTATAGTAGCTTACATTTTGTGAGGTTCAAAGTGAGACCGTTCGCAGTAGACCAGCGAATCATGCTGTGGTGTTCATTAAGCTGGGAATTCTTGGTAACAGGGACTATGAAGGTACAGTTATCAACATATTTCACAATATGCGAAGAAGCATAAACTGGTTTGGGGGAGCCGAGCACCAGATTGAAAAGATACGGACCGAGCAGTGATCCTTGAGGAACTCCAGATGAAACATTGGTTAGAATGCTGTAGACCTGAGAAACCTTCACCAATTGCGTTCTGTTACTCAAGTAGTTCTTGATCCAAGATATAAAATCACGATTAAAGTTGTTCTCAAGCAATGAGCAGATGATGATATCGTGACTAATGTGTTCAACTGTTGCTCGACTGTTGCTCAATGAACTTTGATAAAATTGCACATGCCCAACCTCAGAAGCGTAAAGCTAATACCGCTACCATAAAGCAAGTCAGCACAATTTAGTACGTTGACATCGCAATTTTCTGAGGTCACACAGAAATTCTGTTGATGATATGCGGTCAATTACAAATGCTGTGTTTGTAGGAAGTCTTTCCGCGCATCTTTGAAGTACTGTTCGTGCAATTTGTGGGCCTTTGAGAAGTGTGGTATTAATGGGAAACGATTTTTTCATTACAATAACTGTAATTAGTAGTCTAAGCACATGTTTTGTGTTATAAAGCTTTCCTTTAATTAAGCCTATACTGATATGCTGACTAATTGAAGATTTTTGATATAATGATGAGTGAACAAAACATTGCTCCTGACGAAGTGCTTAAATATGTTTTTTATATACTTACTTTGGTTCCTAACGAACTAATCGTCTCCATTTTATCTTAATTCATAATACGTGCTGTATACCTAGGTGTGTAGTGAGTGCAACTATAGAATACGAAATTGGAAAGAATTCATTTTTAGATAAATGTTGGTTGTCGCAGACAGTTTAGGAGTGCGAAGATATAAGATATATTAAAAACATAAAATATCAATCTGCACAAATGCAACAAAATACATGCAAGCTTACACGAAATACAATATGCATGAACTTTCAATGTGTGTTATTTATTGTCAAGGCCAAAAGGAAATAGGTTATAACCACAAGTATTTCTTAAAATATTCTGTAAATTGAGTGGAAAAATCAGAACTTCATGCTCTTATCATGTACAGTAGTTTTCCTAAGATTCAAATCAAAATATTAGATTTATAACTTAATATGTATATTTGCAGCTCTAATAGAAACCCCAAGTTTTGTATAGAAAACCCAAGGTCGACCCAAAACCCAAGGTGCAACCCAGCCGGATCAGCTCATAGTAGAATATGCTGCTAGTTCCTTCTTTACAGATAATTTTTCTCTTTCTGAATAGAGCAGAGCTGGTCACGGGTACATCGACCCCGTGTAGACACCCTTGGGCGATAACATATTTTTCAGAACTCTGAAGCATGGCCGAATCAATTTGATTAGACAAAATATCGCCTTCATTTTGATGAAAATTTATTGACTCCTGAGCGCTTTCTGGTAGGCATATCTGTCGGCCGAGATCTTTAGCAGGTCCTATATTTGTCGGCATATCATCGATTGTGACAGCTTTAGAGGCAATGGATGTGTTTTCCTCCTACTCTTTAGCATTAAGTACACCCAGATTTTCCTTTACTTTGCCTATCTCTTTAGATTGCTCATCTCCGTTCATTACTTTGTGTTCAGAAGGAACTGTACGTTTTGTCTTTGCCATGATAATTTTCTTTTGTCATGATGTGGTAACGATCTGGTATCAAGTATGACAGCTATTCTCATCGATTACAATTGTTAAAATTAAAATCTCTATAATATAGGCGCATTTTGTTGGACTTGTGCTTCTTGTATAAACTGTACTATAATCATTTCGACTTGTCGCTCAACTCTTTCTTTGCCACTTACCTTTCATCTCAAATTACTCGAGGTCAATCACGTAACAGCTGTCAGATTGTGCCAGTCTTAAAAGTTAATTCGAACTATCTCAGTGGATTGTTTTTCTTTCGGTCATTAAAATATGGAATTCATTGAACGATACAATAGTGAAAGGTCCAACCTTCATGATGTTCAAGAGAAGACTCAAATCAGTTGATCTAAGTGAATTTTGCTCATACTGTGACTGCTAATATGTGATTTCGTATAAAATTATTTGACAAGTGCATTTTATACCTGATGATAAATTTTATTTAGATACATTCCTACATTCCATATTTAAGATGATTCTAATTATGATGAAGATCAAGAAGAGTCTCAATCTCATTGATCCGAGTGAATTTGTATATATTGTGACCATGATCATTAAAGTGTAAATTTTGTATAGATGATTTTGTTACATTCATTTCTATATTAGATGTTAAGCATTTACGTTCTTTTGCTCCATTGTGAGGACTCCCATCCAGTGAACTCTTATCATGTCGTGATCATCACTTTTCAAATAGGCCCTATAGATCTCACGTATTTTGTATATGGTATATGATGTATATCATGATGACTCTTAAAATTTGTAAATATGTAGGTCTCATATAATTTGTTTATGATGTGCATGTACATCACGATCACTCGGTAAATTTGTAAATATATGTCTCATTTTTTTATTGATGCCAAACTTTGCGTAAGCATATGTTGCACGTGTTATCAACGCTTACTTGTAAGTGCCCTTGCGGCCATCGCTTTGCGTTTTCTATGTATTTCAGAATAAACATTTGTGACTTATGACTAATGACGCATGATTTTTCCGTCCCCTTTTTATCATATTTGCACTTTATTTTTTGCATCTGAATTTGCAATGTGAGTTACATGTATTGTGCCTAATCCAGTAAGTTTATTTGTTACAGCTTCACTTCTAACTGCATGACGTCATGTCGATGGCTTGTAGATCTCTGTGTCTTGATTATTCTCTAAATGTCATTGTCACTATGCGGCCGCACTCCTCGTGAACCATTTAGGAATCAATAGACGTGTATCAAAATGACGGCGATATTTCGTCTGTTCATGGTTAAGATAATGTATCTCCTCATTCTTGTGCGACAATGACTCTCTTTGTCCCCTCCATGTCGGACCCGAAGCACAGTGAGTCGGATAGGGTCTATGAAGGTCAGATGGGTCGGGTCTAGAAATTTGGACCCGTGTCCAACTCCAGCATAGCGTACCAACTCGTGTGCGTATCATCTGAAGAACAAGAAAAAAAATATAAAGTTCGCGGAACAGGGAAAAGAATCTACAAGCAATAACCCCAATGGAAAATCCAAGAAAACGTACAATACTCACTAAGCTTAATCCAACATGTATGAAGTATAGAAATCAATTGATAGTAGGTGAAGCGATCACATAGTTTATGTTGTAAATTTACCGGTAATGTTTGTGAATCAATGATTTTCCTAATTTTGGCAATCAAAGACAAAAATGCTACAAGTGAAACAGCTTCTGTTATTTAGGGCCCATTTATACTCAACTCGCCAGTAATGAAATATTGAACTTGTAATGTCATTTAGGAATGTATATAAATTGATTTTAATTAATTTTTGATATTTTTTGACCTGGAGTTGTTTTTAGAGTTTTAAACCTATTGCTACAGGAATGCAATAGTCATGTCACTAATAAGGAAGAGACCTGCTAAAATTAAAACGATGACACGTTCATGCCTGAGGTCTACTCCATTTATAGGTTTTATTTATCAAGGAACACACTAAATAAAAGTAAATAAGCTTGTAGTCTGCATCACACATAGTACTTTTTTGATGAATAAATAATTGCAATGTTGATAAATTATATTCTATGACTTTACTTCACTGTCATGCGGTAGTGAATCATTTTGCTTCCCTGTGACTTAAGCTGAGGAAACGTAAATTGCTTGTTGATGATAAAATGCGAATTCGCCGACTACGGCCCCAATTTTCATTCGGCGGAAAATTGAAGATTACTTTACTAGTCAGGAACCGCTCGATGGATGATTTTCCTGTCGTTTTGAGAGGCGTGGGAGCACGTTTAGGCTTTCTCAATAGGGCTGGCCTTCCCGAGTGACAATTTATTCGCACAAGCCAATGTGTAAATCACTCGAGAGCAAACGGAACCACTCAGCGAAGACACGTAGCAAACATTGAGAGCAAATCGGTACAGTAAATTCGAAAGTGACATGAATCGGTACGGCAGCCCACTAGCGGTCGACAAACAAGATGATAATATGATAAATGAGAATATGTATGCCAATCAATTCAAAACAATTCGTGACCGGATGATAAATTTGAATTGTAGCTCCTTGAAGTAGAGTTACACGGTAGCAGAATAGATTCATCGAGAAATCGGTGTCACTGATGAAAAAGTCATCACCAAACTTCACTATTTTATCATAGTCTGATCACTTTTTCTTTGATATTTTGTTCTTTATGAAAATATTTGAACTTTATGTTTCTTTCTAGTTCCAAATATATCTTCAATGAATATACTGCTATCAATACAAAGCAGGCACGTATAGCATAAGCGATGATAAAGGACACTGCAGATAGTGAAATTGAACCTGATTCACTGATTAGTTTTTCACTCGGATAAAATGGTGTGCAAACCGATGCAACAGATATTATAAAACACAAAATGTGAAAGGTGATCATGCACATTTTGGATTTGATGGAGAGATGGTTCATCAACGGAATGCAAGCGACTCCAGATTGCCAAGTAAACTCTGACATACACGGTAAATAGTGATTAAGGAAAGAGATGGTTGAAATGAATATGTTCACAATTACCATTAGTTGTAAGATTCCCATGCCAGTGAAATTCAGCTTAATCCTCCACGTACCCGTGCTGCTTCTATCAACGAGGATGTAAGCGAGATAAATATAAGCTCTAGTATATCTACCATAGAGGTTGATAATGGCAAGCATATTGTTAATTTCTATGATGGAGATTTTCATATTTTGAAAATATGAAAATCTCTGTACGTCACAATTGTCTGCGCAGGGCATAGAAATTAACAATACCATAGAAAGGCTACTTCTATGGCGCAGGGACTCCAAATACCATGAGGTCTATCAAGACGTTCGACTATGATAACCGTTTCTAAAGTACATGTGTTTATGGACCATAGACTTCTAGGAGTAAACGCGAATCGGGATTTCCAACATGACATCGCAGTCCTTTACATTTTTAATCAGTGCATTAAAAGATGGTTCTTGCATAGTCATCTTAGTGCATTTCCTTGCACTGGTGCCAAGAACTCAACATTAAATAGCAGGAAAGATCACTCACTATCGATCATTAATTCATTTGTCTGTGGGTTTGTCTACTGCGGACATAATCCTGTCCTAACCATTGTATACGAGGGCAACAAGCGACAGATATTGACATAATATTCATTTCTCTTTGGCTTGTGCAATTGACCAAACGAGCGCATTGCAAAAGTAGCTCGTATCAGCGAACACACACAATCCTCAACGGTCAGGGACGACCGCACAGAAGCAGTATCAGATAGTGATTTGTTAGTGACAAGCAAATTTCAATGGGTGAATCTTACTGTTATAGAATTGCTAGCCTGATAGTGTTTCTGTGCGGTCACCCCAGATTGCAGGCAGGCCTGTCAAGTGAAAAGTAGCCTACGCATCTTTGACTCAATTTTTCTTGGTGATAAATTCGTCAAGTGGAAGCACCGTTCACACGGTAAGAGATCTGCATTTACTGACTGTGTACGTTTAACGTGATGTCAATGTTCCAGCTCGTCAGAATTCAGGCTTGAATTTGCATTACGCTCAATGAAAAATTGATCTTCGTGCTCCTCGAGACTAGTTCTGGCCGTGACCATCAGTGTTGAGGAAAGTCATTTCTAGACCGAAATATGCAGACAGGAAGGCAATTTATCTCTGTGCTGTCGACGCTCCGCATCTCGTGTTTCATATGACATACAGTTCGTCCAATTGCCGCGACCTACATCGATGTCGCCAGAACGAATTCTGGTGCCGTAGCGGATCCTTCCGCAGCCAAGAAGATGCAAAGTACGATGAGCAGGGTGCCAAATACATTTTCAGCTAAATTTTTGAGGAGAATTTGGGAGCTTTTGAGACTTATGCAGAGCTTCCTCGGTGAAGTTGACCGGAGACTAATTCATCGCTCAGGGAGCACCCCGAGCAGCTTCTTTTCTTCTCCAGTCTCTGAGTGTTGCAATGCCAATGGAAGTACGAGTTGTGTTCTTGGCTGCATTAAGCGCAGGAACAATTTGCCTGCTCTAAGCGCACATCAATTTTGTTTTTAAAATATTTTGTCTTTATATCTAGTTCTCTGCTTTTTCTATAATTAAATTTCTGTTGTATGCGGCAGCGTACCATCTCCTCATTTTCCAAAGAAGACTTTTCAGTGACTTTCTTCACATTTCGAATAAATTTGATGTCAGCAGCATCACTCTTGAAGCGACTTTTACTTGTTTACTTATTGTCTGAGATAGCCCACACAAAATGTTGAAAACAATTTCCTCTATTCCCCCACCCCTACATATTTCAATGTTTCCGATTTCACCAAAGTTCGTCGAACTTAGTCACATTGAGTTAAGGGAAGATTGCACTGTCATAGAAGGATAGCACAAACAGTACTGAGAAGATTTACTTGAACCCTGTCATAGAGGATTGGTCCCCTGGATACAGTTAGAATCTAAGATTCGAAGACAAATTTCAGACACAGTTGTGATCATGAATTTCGTGGAATTGTTGTCTACATTGAAAGACAAAGCAAGTGTTGTAAATTTTCTCCAAACCAGGAATTTTGTACACTCAACGCCTTTTGCGACCGTGGGCATGAAATGAGACTGCACTTAGGAGCGAGAGAAGAAGTACATGTAGATGTGAGCTGATAATGTGGGGGTGAAGCACAGTTTCAGCTAAATAGAACCATTCAAAACAAGAAGTTGAATGAACCACAGACGGCATCATGGCGGCAGATGACATTACTTTGTGGCAGAGTTTCTTAATGGATTTCTCCAATGAAGAAGGATTTCAGACTACAGAGCTTTCAACCGATGCATGCAGACACGCAATTCTATGAGATAAGTGAATTTGACATGTATTGAAGCGATATGACTGCAATATTTTCTGAAGCTAACATCACAGCATGTGATAATGACAGCGCCAATTTACGCCTCAGGAAAAGCATGTGAAGCTGATTAAACAACAACACATGTGGCTAAATTTGCTCATCAAAATTTGCGAACATTCCCGTCAGATTAGATTGCGTTCTACGAAGTAGATAGTCTTGCTCAACATAAATTACGTGATGTAGAAGAAATGACGCATAGAATGAATAATATTCATTTCATTCTTCCACCAATCCACAGCTATTATTATCAGACATCAGGATTTACAGATATCATGAGTATATAAGGACAATCAGAAACATCAAAAGATTTTTTAAATTTCAAAAAGTATCAAATCAATTTCAAGGCCCGGTATCTTATTGAGTAATGCGTTATCTCAATTACCAACAATGAAATTAAATAAATGATAGATCAAATTGCCATGCAAAAGATGTGCGGCTGGCAGGATTCGAACCTACGACCAAGGTTAACTAGACTTGTACTCTAACCAACTGAGCTACGAGCCACTTACGCGACTCTGTCAATTGGCAGGATCAAACCCTCATCACCACACATCAGGATCAAACCGTCACCAAGTAATGCAGAGTCGCGTCATCCAAACAATTGGATATCTATTTACATTTAAGAGTGAAGAATAGGACTATTCATTTTTGCTTTTATAGTAGTATTGTGTTTAGACATGCATAAATTTGTCAGAGCACAATAATCTAGAACGATAATTTTACACATGAAGAAAATATTCATTAATAAAGATAACATTCGCTAAGCAAGTTGGTGCTACGTGTAGTAGTTATAATTAGGGATTAATTCCCCGGGATTTTGCTTTCGGGATCCCGATTTAGTTGTCATTATGGTGGTAATTGCAAAACGCTTCAATAGTAATTAATAGTTCTTGAATACTTTGTCAATGAAAACTGAATAGATTTTCGAAAGCTTTTCGATATTCTTCTTTGAATTACTAATTCAATATTGCACATTACAGCTGCATCGAGTAGACCTGCATGCTTGATTATATGTTTATGACCTATATATTTTCTAATCATGGGGCTAAGACTATGAGAGTTTTAGAAAATAGCAGGAATTACAAAATTATTTCTTGATCTTCCTACTGCGATTCTTTATAGCAAATGTATCATCAGTAGGGACCAGAAGCAATGAATAAGGTCTTTAAATTGCATGCGTGTGGTGTTATAGTCTATGCGTTTTTAGATTCTATCAAGCTCCATGTTGGCCAATCTTGGCATATGCCTATTAAATTCTGAATATTTCAAATGAGCCTTTAAATGCTGACATTAATTCCAATCAGTGTTCAAAATTTTCTCGGAAATTTTTCCATAAATGGAAAATTTTGAAAAAGCAAAAATATTGACATATTTCTTGGCGAGCAACATGCAGCGGTGGGGCCCAAATTTCGAAAATTGACGATGACAATATATGCCTATGCTTTCTTTCATTTAATCTTCATAAGCAACCTTGCAAATGGTTATTGCAAGTTTTGTAGGCAACTGAATCAAAGCTGTTCAAAATTTTCCTTTTCTTTTCAGCAACCAGGAAATTGACTCTTGATATCCTAACGTAGCCTGTAGCAGCCGAACATCGGCTGGATTTTTCCGCCCTCACGTGATGCATCAGGATTCCTATGAGCCGTTAAAGGCATAATCACTAGGCCGGTAAGACCACATGCTGGACGTGGCCACACTTTGGACGTGGCAGGTGATGCTTATTCGTTGTTCCTTTCTTGCAGTTGACTCCAAGTTTTAGTTGACCTTGAGACGATACATATACATTGCGCTGCTACATTTAAAAGATGTCATTAAATGGAAACAGCGTAAATATAATGATATTGAAAATTTTTTAAGGATAAAATCTTATTACAATAATCCCACCTTTTATGCCATATTAGCGCAATTTAGACTACAAGCATAGAGTGTGATTGATTAATCGCTAGCTTACCCTAAATTGTCTTTTAGTTAACCGAAAAAATCCAGGTTAACTTACAAAGTCAGTCCAGTAGTCTCTACAGATAGCTTGACAACGGGTACACTTAGTTTTATTGTAGGCCTTCAAAGTTATTGAGATAGATCCACAAGACCTACAAAGTTATTAAAGCAATTTCCAAGGAGGTTTCCGAGACAGTTCCTTTCAAAGCAATAGAATTGATCGGTGGATTCTTCCCCCTCCTTGTAGGCATAGACCTGCCATAACAAGCAGACAGAAGCAGTTAAACAGGCTTTTCTATGGATAAAATATGTGATCAGTGGATCCTCTTCCAGCTACCTATCCATTTATAAGAGTCTGCCTTATCAAGCAGATAAAAGCAGTTCCACTGCAGAATATTCAGCAGATAAGATCTACTGGTAATGGATGTATTTCATCTTGCAAAGTGCCTGGCATTTACTAAATTGAAAACAGGTATAGATATTTTAATTGTTTCGCAATATTTTTGCAAATCTTATATAGGTGCGCACCCCAGTGCGATCACAGCAGTATGCAAAGAAATTATACATTTAAAGTGATCAGACTGAGATAAACGCAATTTTGGATAGGCCTACAGCGAAGCATACTGACTTTGCTACTGTTAAATGTACCACTTTTGAATTTGCAAACTATGGAACTTATTAAGTAGGCTATCTTCTGGAGAGATACAATTTGTCAAAATTAGCGACATTTCTGAAGGATCAGAGTTAAACATGACTTACTCTGTGCACTTAATTAAGATTTTTTAATTAAAATTTTAAATACTTTTAAAAATCAGAAAATATCATAATGCTGATTACTTTTTTTGCAGAAACTTTAAGAGCAACTCAATCAGATTTCTTGGTTTTGCTCATTTATTCTGAAAGGTTGCGGAAAGCTTTGTAGGTTTGATATTGCAGCTCGTAGATCCAACAAAGTAATGGGACATTTTAAGGTTTTTTAACTTTGCAGCCTGCAAGGTTAAGTAGGTAATTTCCTCCCGGATATGAACTTATAAGCAAATAATGACATCTTGATGCCAAAATATCCTTATTTTTGTTCATTGCTTTTATCATTTTTGCGTTATTTTTGTTTATCTTCATGGAGAAACAATCATAGAACTTCATATAGTCTAGGTAAATTCTTAAAATATGAATCTGCTTTTGTAAAGTTGTATACAAATTTATGAAAGCAATATTCATATTTTTCAATATGTTGAATATTCTAATGTATTCGATGAATCCCAGTATAGGAAAGTTCATGCACAGAAAGGAGTTTCTTTATTACCAGCTATGGTTTATCCTCATCTAAGTTTAATTGGAGGAATTTTGTACACTGGAGATTTTATGCAACAAACATATTATAAACATATATTTATCAGACAGACGTTTTCCGGAAATATTCACTTGACATTCTAACAAAAACCTGTCTGCAAGAATGTTCTCTCACATTGCAACAAACATGTTTTACGTCTATCATTATGTCCATTTGCGAAGATAATCTGTCATGTAGATATTGAACACTGACAGAAACTGAAAGCCGAAACATGTTTTATAGAAATGCACATACCATGGTCCGTAAGAGCCAATGTACAATGATGATTTTGATTTATATTGTAATAAAGAATTCTAGGCGTTTGAAACTCAACTTGATTATACTGTGTTTCAAGCATATCAATGGATTTACTTATAAAAAATATTCAGTTACAAAAGGCGGAAAGTTTCCATTTTGTAGAATAATTCTAATAGATTGTCTGATAAATCTGTCTCTATTGCTTGGAATAAATAGTAGTAATTTTACTTAACAGAGGACTTGTAGGCGCGTCTGAAAAAATACAAGAAGTCCAACACTTGATCTTATGCTTTCATATTGGCGTGAGGTCTTTCGAGCTTGCGAAAAGTTGAGTGACACATTTCGTGCCTCTTGTTCAAAAAAAAAATCCGTGGCAAGGACAGATATTTTGGTTATTAATAGTGAAAATGCACTGCGCAGCATTCTCAGATAGTGAAAATGATGTAGGCCTAATAAAATAGTAGAAAATGCAGTTTGAATGCTAAGTAATAACCACTACTGTTGGCCCATTTGAGAAAGCAATTCACAAAAATGCTCAAATCACCCATGCTGATTCATTGATGATGGTCAGCTTATGCAAAGAGCAGTAGGCCTAAGTTCTACATAAAAGGACCATCAGACTGCAATTTTCTTTCTCCAAAAATATTGTGCGGCGATTTGTTTCTCCGGGATTATACTTTTCTGCATCGCGAATGCCGCCATTGTAATCCCTATTATTAATAACGAAAGGCTAGCGCCAACCCTGACGCCAGCTAGTGCTAGAGCGAGGATGATTGAGGTGCCAATTCACACGCAGCTGCATTCATCGGCTTCTCTCCAATCCCGACATTAGGGTTATAGAAATCTGGCAATTTGACGCACAATTCATTATTTTCGAAATTATAATGAGAGCAATAGAAACAAGAGTTCTAGTTTTCGAAAATTTAGTCGAAATTGCAGAAATTCTAGATCTTGAAATAGTAATTACACTGAAAATATAAATTTCTACAGTTAATCGCAACAGAAGCAAATTCTTGAGTGCACCTAAATAGCTGGACGAAGAAGTTTTTCCACTGAAAAATGTCCTACTGAAGCAAAATATGTCCATTCTTTCTTTTGTAGATAAATTCCAAATTCTGCATCAAGTCGATCCGACTGAAATTGCCACGAACACACGTATTTGTAATTTCTATCTAACAGGTGATGTTTTATGTGCATCATACCTCTCAAAATGGCTGAGTGGAACACGCAGTTGTCGTTAAAGACATTCTCCTGGTTTTCTCTGTCTTTCAAATTATTAGGAAACAAATGTATGGGTATTTTTGTAGTTTGAGGAGATGACTCGCACCCAGTTATACATCCAATTACGCAACATTTGAAAGTCATGAAGAATGAGAAAAAATGTATTCTCCAATTCAAATAATTAATTTCATCAACTTCATGCTCAATTTCTCATATTGCCATTGCGGCGATTGCACTGATTAAAGCTAATATCACAACATGATGCCATGTTTTTATAGATTATTTAAGTTGTGGAGCCAAGGAAAACCAGATGCTCACTTGTGAAAAACACAACGTAATTTGGCATAACTTGCGCTTTTCACAACTGAACATCTGATTTACCCTGGCTCCACCACAGATCTAGAAAGGGATCCTTCTAGATCTGTGGGCTCCACAACTTAAATCATGTTCATGGCACAAGGTTTATTCAAACGTTTCTATAGATATTTACCGCACTCCAGTAAGAAGCCCGTTATAAATTCTTGCAACAAATAATAGAACAAAACAATCACCTTTCCTACTAATAATGTAATCATGCAACACCTAGGCATTTCTGCAGGAGCATTCTACCGTCATCAGGGAAATAATCTAGTAACTGAGAAATACATGCACTTAAATTTCCACTTAAGAGATTCAAAATTATCAAACTTTTCGATGAAAAATCTAAATCTATGACAAGTAGAAACTGTGATAACAACTCAAAACATATTGAAGAAAGGTGAATTAGGCAAGATAAGGGGCATTAGTAAGCAAAAGGAAAAGATGTAGAGCCCACTGGGAAAGCTGCTTCTTCAAAATTGGCCGATATGTCGCCAGATCTTATCAAGAACATGAATTTAAAGTAGGTTAATTGATTGCACACTCAGCATATTTAAAAACTTTGATTGAATTACTGAAACCAACCATAGTGTCAAATTCTTGCCGTAAGGCTATTTATTGCAAGCTATCCTATCAAAATGATTTTATATTAAAGAGTTAATAGTTTGAATCTTTGCAGAGTACACTGACAAGGTATCGGTACTTGAACATTGCCAACCAGTGGAATGCACCATCGTTTAGGCACTGTTGTCATGACGTCGCATATCCACACGTCGCTGAGGTAGTGAGTGCTCACTGACGGTTTGCTGTGTTCCTGCACATCGAAGTGGTGCAGTGAAACAATAAAATGATCATGCAAACCAATCGGTGACATTTTATCGATTTCCTGTCAGTGAACCCTAGACATCAATTTCGATCAAAATTATTCACCGAAATAATTATATTCCGCCGGCATATACACGCGCATGATCTTTTCGCATGTTAAAACCGAAGAATCAACCAATTTGCACATTCTCCTCGTGGACACGTTGTGACTACCTTCGGCGTGTGAATTGTCATTTTTATGCTCGTGAACGGTAAGGTGCAAATTTGCAGAAACATTTTCAAAGACATGTGACATATGAATTCTAGGTTAGTTGCTATAATTTCACTATTGATACTATCTTCTGACTACATCTATCTTTGTTGCCGAAGGGGTCGGCATCAAATGGCTTGAACCTCAATTGTATGTCCTAAGGGAGAAAACATTTTCTTCTACGATACTGTGACTCTCGTATGACTTTTCATTCATCATTTTATTTGCTATTTTATTATTATCACGACAATATTATTTATTCAACCTTTTGGGGTTACTTTCAGATCTATTTCTTATTTATTTGTTTTTTATTTTTTCTTGTCTTATGATTTTCATCATTTTGTCACTGAGATTTGTAGCATATTTCATCATCCGGCCGTGTCACTGTTATTTGTGCAGAATGATTAATGTAAAATTCTTTTGTTTGTCCGCATGACGCAATGCCAGTCGGATCGATTTTCAAGTAGTGGTCAATCCACCATGTCACTCTATTGCCAGTTCCGTGTCATGCATTAATAAAGAAAGAACGAAGTGCCGGTATTAAGACTTTTGTATTCTAATTGCTCATTATGTAGTATAGATACCCTTGTAGAAAGTCTACATATTTCCTCTTGCTAATAACATGTGCATATTAACATTGTTGCATGTTTTATCATAATTCTAATTCAATGTATTCTGTATTTGATCATTTTCAAGATATACGAGTAAATCAATCCAATTGCATTTGTTTTTGATTGTCACAGCAGTCCTTATGCACTTGTAAGAGCGGAAATCTACAACTTTTACAAGATCAGGGCCTACAAATTGACAACTTTCGGAAATCAACAACCGGTGTCGATTTCCGATAACTAGAGATCAAGTTTTCTGCGTCGTCATCAGCTTTTTTCCAAAGGTCTACATATCAATGACGAGATAGATGTTTATGCAAGGGAATTGTTTACTTTCATGCAAAAATATTGTAGAATAAAGCAGCAAAGTACAGTTGACTTTTGTACAGTAAATCGACAACCGTACAAATTTTTTTATTGTTTGACTACGGCATTTAGAATTAAGGTCGGTAAAACAAAATCCCGAATTATTTGATATTTCGCAATAATGTGAAACTCACGCGTTTATCGTTATTAGTTGTGCATAGTCTAATAGAGCACATAACTACCCGTGGTTTCTGAAATGCCATCAATGAAATGAGTGTTACAAACCGTTGTGGTGATGATATGATATTGGATTGATATTTTTCTTCTTTGTGGTTGCTTAGCAAATGTTCGTGTGAGAGACATACTTCAGCGTTATCATAAGTAGTAAAAGGGCCAAAACGCGGAAAACGTTCACTACGGATAAATTTTCAAGTTTGCAATCTAAGTAAACTGACATGATTTTCTGAAAATATGACTCTAGAAGCATGCGAATTTAGAAAAAAAATCAATTTCAGCCATTCTATATTGTAAATTTGACTGATTAAAATTCCTTATGCACCATTAACTTTAATTCTCTCAAAATCATACCCAAAACCAAATAATAAATTATAAGACAATGTATCACTTTAAGTGCAGATATCTGCGCTGTTCTAAAACCTCAAATACTCCCTCTTATCGATCATGGAGTTAAATACATATATTATGTAGTTATATTTAGGTACACATTCGGTCTTATCAAGCAATTTTTAATTGTCGCGAGCGTTACTAATTTGTCACATTAAGTTATATAGGCAATTGATTCCGCAAGATAGATGATAAATTCTACCGTCAAGTATCAATGACTACTCAGCATAAACCTATAGTAATGTTGGATCTAATATTATGTTTTTCTTCTGCTTCACACACTTCATTGAAAATGTGTCGCGAGCGTTACTTTTACACTCCATTTCTTATTCATCATTTTTAGTTGATGATTGCAGCAGAAAGTAAGATATCATTAGATATCTTCAGTCAGATTCATGGATGTTATTACCACAGAGATGAGAATTTGAGATAAATTCTCACGCTAAGAATCAGGCTGACAGTCGACGATAGCTTTGCGTAGACCATAGAAAATTACTCACGTAGTCACGTGACTATCGATAACTTCGACATAGGTATAGGATAAGAAACCGTGCACTGACATCAGTTTTACTTCGTTTGTCAATTGCGTGCTTCTAGTTCGTCTCTGACTCTGTTCAAATATGCCTCTAAGTGCCGCGGAGAAGCAAAGGCGTTATCGCGAACGTAAGAAGGCCTCCGAAATCTATCGTGAAAAAGAAAAGCAGAGACACAAGATATATCGACAGCGAATTAGAAGGTGTGATGCTGTCAGAGCATACGACAGAGAGAGGCAAAGGAATCTTAGAAAGACTGAACGAAATCGACGCTTACTCCAAACTAAAGATAATCTTGAAAACAGCTTTTCGTCGGTACAAAGCCGAGCACGATGCATCCGCAAGGTTGTGAGAGCTTTACCTCGGTCTCCAAATAAGCAGACACGGGTAGTCAACCTCTTGGCTGCAAAAGTAGGGGTGAAAACGATGCAGTGTGATCCCAGTGACAGTAACAGGCGTGAAAAGAAGGGACTTTCCCATGAACTACGAGTATCAGTCGAAAAATTCTACTTGTCTGATAAGATATCTCGAGTTTCTCCTGGAATGAAGGACAGTCGAATGTTTGTCATCGATGGTAAACGTCAACGCAAGCAACTTAGACATCTTTTGATGACTATCAAAGAGGCTCATGCCATCTTCTGCGAAGAAAATTCTGAGGTCAAGATCGGATTGACTTCTTTCCAAAAGATGCGTCCGCCCTTCATTCGTTATGCATCTGAAATTCCTCACAACGTATGTGTTTGTGTAATTCATGAAAACCTTCGACTGAAGTTATCTGTCTTGATAGACTTCTTACAAGACTTCGAGGGACCTCCAAGGGCTTCAGATTACGTCAGATTGATTACCTGTTCTCGTACATCGGAATCTTGTATGAGTCGGACATGCAAGGCATGTAGCGCCAGGGAACTGATGGCATCTGAGGAGGATGAACAACAGCAAATATCTTTCTACCAGAGGAAGAAAGCTGATGGTACCAGGGATACCCGCATTGAGAAACTGAAATGTGAAGCATCGGTCAAAGATGTTTGTGCATCCGTGAACGAGAATTCAAAGACTTTATTGTGGCACATCTTTATCAAGGATCAGCAGCACTCAGCGTTCGAAAAGCAACGATCAGGTGGAGAGAAGATGCTTCAGGTTGACTTTTCAGAAAATTATTCTTTTTCCCAACAAAATGAAATCCAATCAGCACATTGGAATAAGAAACAAATTACTATCTTCACAGCAGTGTTCTGGTTCGGCGATACGGTCAAGTCATATGCGATACTCAGTGACGACCTTGATCACTGCAAATTTGCTGTCTATGCGTTCCTCAAGACAATTATTCGAGATCTAAAGTGGAGTGGAGTGATTTCGTCCGGCGACAAAGTTCAGATATGGAGCGATGGAGCTGCGAGCCAGTTTAAAAACAGGTATACGCTCTCTACAATCGAGGTTTTTAACAAGGCCTTTGGTATTGACGTTATATGGAACTTCTTTGCGTCTTATCACGGCAAGGGTGCTGTAGATGGAATCGGAGGCCGCATGAAGCAGGCAGCGCATTCCAGTATACGTCGTGGAAAAGTAATAAACGATCTGAAATCATTCGCCGACGCAAATACAGGTGGTCGGATTACGGTCAAAATAATTCCGAGTGATTTAATTTTGAGACGCAAGAAGGAAGTAGAGGTTCGCTTTCAAAATGTTAACTGTATTTCAGGTGTTCAAAAATTTCATCATTTTTCATCTGTTGAGGACGGATGCGTGGTAGCTAAGGTTTACAGTGATTCTGATGAGCATACAGGTATAAAGCATCGCATCATCAACAATTGATTGCACTAGGTCTTCTTGCAGAAATTCGTGTTTTTCATTCAACTTTGTTGGGAATGTTTTTACTAGATTATTCCCTTCTTAATTGTATGAGTAATGTACATGTACATGCATGATGATCTTAAGTGTATTTGCTGGAATAATCACATACAGTATATGTTAACTTAATAATACTTTTGACTGTCTTGATTCATTTTCTTGGCTTGATCACCTTATTATTCTTTGATTTCGATACTAAAAAATCGATAACGAAAAGGTCTGTGAAGTCTGACAATGTATGACAGATGTCATAAAATATATAATTATATCCAATTATTCAAAATCTAGCATCCTGAGCCGCAGAATATATTGAGGAAAAAAAGTGTCGCGAGCGTTACCTTTTCTCTGTCGCGAGCGTTACCTATCATCTAGAAGTTGCTGAGCTTTAAAAGAAACATTTGGTTGAAAAGCATCATTTTCGCATTAACTAATACTCCCTAAAATCTGAAAATGAATAGAAGAATAACACAGAAAAAAATGTTCGATAGAATATTGAAAATTACACATGTATCAAGAGTTAGGCGATTTTTTCATGTCGCGAGCGTTACCAACTTTAAGAGATTGGAAAGTCATGACACAATCATTCAAAGTTCTTTAAATGACGTGATCCGAAAGACAGAGGTATGAAATTAATTTTCCATACATTAAAAGATCACTAGAGTGTATAAATGTATTGTAACAACTTATAATTCAACTAAATGATCATTAATTTGTCGCGAGCGTTACCGTGTTTTGGTCCAAAATGCTTTTAGTATACACCAGGTAGAAAGTTGATTACAGATATTGTCATTATTGGTATTCTACTATCATCAGTACTTTGGCATGTCATGAACATGATAACAGGTTTACACATGCAGACGTTAAGAGATAGGCCAATACATCCGCTGAAATAGCTACCACATGATTATATGTGGAGCACGAAATTACGGTAAATTGAATTAAACTCAACATGTTTGTTGTCAGCAAGATACTATTACCATTTGTGAGAAACTATAGACTTTACGAAATTCTCTGAACATCTTGACTTCTGATCAAACTCATGAGGCAATCTTAAGTAGAGTCATTCCGTTTTTATCAGATTTTTGTTTATTGTATTGAGCATGCTAGTTCCTTCCCTGTGGTAAGGGAGTGAGAGGCTACATTTACCGTCAATGCTTGGACTCCATTGTTTTTAAAAAGAGCATGAAATGATGCTTTTGTACGATTGTATTCGATATTTTGAAAGCGGATGTATTTTATAAGTTGAGTGCCGGCATGTTTCTTTCTTGTCATCTATGGTTATAGGAATCTAGTTTTCATAATTTTCAGTCAAGTGCATTAAGACCACAACTGCGTTGAAAAATGTATAACCATAATTTTGGTAATTTGTGATATTAACCAATCATATTACTGTGTATGTGTTAAGTATATTGGCCTATATTACTGACTTTTGCCGCTGCTTGCGCATTATTTTTCCGCTTGGGAATAAACCTGGCACAATATTTACACAAGATGATCAAGTTAAAATTGATTAGACCCATAGTGCACGTCGGATAGAGCGCCACCTGGTGCATGCGTCAAGTGTATTTTTTCATGCAAATTTCAATCATGATTAGGCAAAGCGAACTGTTCCAAGCACAGTGCTAGGGCTTCCAAATAACAGACTCGACATCTTTTGGAAGATAATGGATTTCCTACACGTGTGGTAATTTTTGATGGATAGTGATCTAGCTGAGGATTTGCTGGCACCGCTGTTAAACGAGGACGACCTCCATGTACACTGTCTTGTACACCACCTTGAGATATCCAATAACCGACAGTTTTCGATGGTGTAGCCGAGGTATGTCACATTTCCACCTGGATGCCGGTAAACTATGCAAGAATTTCTATGAATTATATGAATCAGATGCAATCCGTAATACCATGTGCAGGATTTCCTGTTAAAGTTGTAGTGATGCATAGAGGCATCCAACAAGTCGACAACTCCCATATTGGTATTGTAACGAAGGACGAGACTTGGGTTTAAAACTCCAACACGACTTTATGGTCGGTTTCTTGTTCAGAGCCATGGCAAACAGAAATGCAACATTTTGTAAAGTCTGTTTCCGTAATGCATCTTTATCCATGATCGAACCTTCACCCTCATCGTACGCCTGTCAAACACGCCTGTCAATTTTTTTTTCTCACTTATATTTACACAGTACTTTTTTTCATTACCTACCATTTGAATATTTTCAACATTTACATTTGTGTTTTATTTTTTATTTTTCACATTGGTTTTACTTACTGAATAGTTTGATTTGTGATTTAATTCATTATTAACTGTGTTTCGCCTAAGGTTAGCCCTTGCTAATTTGATTACTTTCATAGCAAGTCATAAGTTGAAGGTGGACTAGTTCCCCGCCTTTTGACCGCTGCTAGCTGGATTTAGTCCTTTTGTGCTTTACCTTACGCCAGCATACTATTTTGTGCCACTTTTCTATTACATTGCCATGCATGTCAGAATTATAGGTCTTGTCACGTTTTGATTTTTATTTAATATACCCACAGTTAAAGTAGCAGTGTTTACAATATTTTCTAAGTCTTATCATACATGTAGTTTAGCCTGTTATTTTTTTTACGCATTCCGTATTCAGAGTCAAATTCTGACTTTTCTCGGTCACAAAATATAATCATCTTTATTATGGGTTCAAAGTCTAATAAAGGATATAGTGTTAGTGCGAAGGATTGGGTAGGGCCCACCAACCAAACGTCTCTCAAGGCTTGTCAGACCAATAGGTGTTTATGTTGTAATGCTTTTGATTCATCTACTTCATTCACTAGCTTTAGTACAGGTGGAAAGTTCTTGTTCGATAAGACGGGTAAATTCAATTGTAAAACAAAAGACGTTATTTATCTGATTTCGTGTAAAAAGTGTGGTTTGCAGTACGTAGGTCAAACTACTCAAGCTTTGCATTGTAGGTTAAATGGACATCGTAATAGCATCTCTAAAGGAAATAAAAGCACTTTTATTATTAATCATTTTCGCAATGATAGCCATACTTGTAATGACATGTCCATTCAGATTATTGACGTCATCGAGGATGTTAATGATAAAGCTGCATTAGTACAGGAGCTTAATAAACAAGAAGATTACTACATTCGTACACTTAATACACTGCATCCTTTAGGTCTTAACGATAAGTTAGCAGGAGGCAGATTTGTGTCAAAAGGCACAGTTGATTTAAGTAGCTACTTCAATAGTCCAATTCCTAGACGCAAGCGCAGTCATGGTATTAGAGTTAGGAAATCTAGTAGAAACAGAAATAATAATAATGATACTTTGACCAAATTAAAATATTTCTTTGACAACAAAGACTTGTCAAAATTTTATCAATGTCTGAGATCTGAGTTTTGATACTATGCGTATCATTAAACAAAAGCTCACTAACGTGTCTAGCGAGTTTGCTTACATTTTTTCAGCTTATTTCTACAATAAAGTGATTAGCAATGAGTCCAGAAAGCCTGCAGTCCAAAGAACTAATATTGTCTTTGATTTCAAAAATAAAATCATGGACAAGGTTGACATCTCTAGTATTTTACACGATAAAAGCCTCAATCGTTTAGTACCTGATAAAGTTCGGGAACAGTACCCGCCCAAAACCTATTTTTCTCTGAATAACCCTGTCTCATTGAAAATTTGCAACTATAACAAATTCCTCAACAAGTTGGATAGAAGCAACTTACAAAATATTGTCCATTCAGACTGTAAGTGTAGTCAGCACCCTTCTCACATCAATGAGCATCACAAACATGTATTTACTGGTGATTTGGATTTTATTGAGCAACCAGACCTGAAAGAGTTACTTTCATTAGGTTCTAAGCACCGTTTGTCCCTTCCCGTTCGTCACAACGACGTTATAGATAGCATAACTGTATCCATAGATAAGCACATCACAAAGATGTGCAATAAGTTTAAACTTTCAGTCAGTGACTTTCAGGCTTGGAAAAACAGGATACTAGTATTAGCTAAAGATAGAATACATAAAAATAAAAATGTAGATAATTTACAAACGAAATTTAAATCTTTTCGTAATTTCAGCAGAGATTTGAAGTATTATCATCAGCATTTTATAATAACTACCGTAGACAAAGCTAATAGTAATTACGCACTCATCTGTAACAAATTTTACGTTATGGTCTTATTACAAGAACTTGGATTCGATCTTAACTCACTAACCCCTATTGGTAATAGTACTTACATTCCATATGATGTGTGTCCTAGTGATTTAGTTAAGTGGCATAAGGATTCTATGAGTAAATTATTCAGCACCCTTTGGAGAAAAGATGATGAAAAACTCCCAAAATTATATTGGATACCAAAATTACATAAAAATCCCTTCAAATTTCGCTTTATAGCTGGTGCTAGGCACTGTACTACTAAGCAACTTTCCATTAAGATTAATAAAGGTTTGTCTGTTATCAGAGACCATTTTAGGAAGTATTGCAACGCAATTCATAGTAATAGTGGTATTAACTGTTATTGGAGCATAGTATCGTCCGCTGAATTCCTCAATAAAATTCAAAACATTACAGCATATGACGTACAAATTTTCGATTTTTCCACTTTGTACACCAATCTGGATCATAAAGATGTCATTACTCACATTTCCGACCTGCTCGACTTAATTTTCAACGATTCTAATAGGAAATATTTGTGTGTAGGTTTTGAAAAAAGTTTTTTATCAGGTGTCAGGTATCAAGGTTATAGCGTATTCACTAAGGATAAATTTAAAGAAGCCATTAAGTTCATTATAAGCGAAGTTTTTGTTACTTTCGGAGGTTTAGTCTTTCAACAAGTAAGAGGCATTCCTATGGGTGGTAATTGCAGTCCTCTTCTTGCGGATTTGTTTCTTTTACATTGTGAATTTATTTTTATGACTAATTTAATGAAGAATCAGAAGTACGGTCTAGCTAGATTATTATCTAATACTTCTAGATACATCGTCGATTTATGCATTATTAATTATAAAAAGTTTGATTCCTTGATACCACAGATTTACCCACCTAGTCTAGAAGCCAGCAGAAGTGGGAGTAATAACAAACAAGTAGAATATCTTGATATTAACATAAATATCACTGACTGCGGCACAATTACATCTGTTTTTCATAAAGTCGACCATTTTAATTTCCCTGTCACCCTTTTAACCTTTCCGCAAAACTGTATGCCCTACAGGACAGGAGCTAGAGTGTTTGCTGGACAAGTTTTAAGATATGGGCGCATCTGTACATTGGAAAAAGATTTCATCCAAAAAGTCAATCGTACAGCTACTACTCTCATTAAGAGAGGATATAACAGCGTAGATCTCAAGCAAAGTGCTGAGAAGCAGCTGCATAAGCATAGTGAAACTTTATTGAAATACGGATATTTTTCTGCTAAGCAGCTTCTTAATAATTGTGCGTGCTTTCATTGATTTAATTGATTTCGAGGCTGCTTTCATATGGCAGGGCCCCGCTTGGGTGAGTTTGAGCGTTCAGGAGTAGGGGCCGAAACGCGAATCCTTACCTAAGTTCCTGCTGATGACCTCAATTGCACATTTTTTCAATTAGGTAATCTGTTGTAGTTGTTATTTCCTTTAACCTGTAGGGAACGCCACATGGGTCCTTTTGAGGGATCAAATTCTTTACACTTATCGTTATCTTCTACTTCATCTTCTCCTCTATCAAAGCATTTAATTTCATTCTGACGCAATTGACATGTGCAAGCAGCTGGGCGACCAGACCTGCAGATTAAGTTTTGTCAATAGATATAAGCTGTTTCCGCAATTGCTACACTGCCCAACACACAGTGTGGCAGACAGGCAGGAGTTCTCGAGTAAGTCATCAATTTTTTTCTCACTTATATTTACACAGTACTTTTTTTTCATTACCTACCATTTGAATATTTTCAACATTTACATTTGTGTTTTATTTTCTATTTTTCACATTGGTTTTACTTACTGAATAGTTTGATTTGTGATTTAATTCATTATTAACTGTGTTTCGCCTAAGGTTAGCCCTTGCTAATTTGACGATATTATTCGACCACAGTTTCAAAGTAGAAAATATTTCATCTGTTAAAAAGAGATTGATAAAAAAGGATTGTCGTCTGCGTTTTCTGCACATTGTATCGACGGACTCAAGCCGGTCAATCCTGTAAACTCAGGCAAAGGTTCCGGTCTGTGATCGTTTTCACCAAGTCGCAAAATGCCAGCCGTGTCAGGGAGTTAGATATGATGTTATTTTCTCATCTTCACTGTCAGACGTCGATATTTCATCACTACCGCTTTCACCATCATCAGTACCGACAGCCGCATCATCAAAACTTAAGTTTCGAATCGCAGCCATGAATACATTTCTGCGTGGTCTTTGCGAAGCCATTTCAATCAAAATAGTGAGTGATTTAGTAAAATGCAACAAGATTGTTAGTTTCATCAACTCAGTGAACTTTAATCAAATATATAAACCTGAATCTTCGCATTGAGAGACACAATTTCGTTACATAAATTGCATAACATTATCAACATGACGGGCACCGCCAATCATATTGTCTGTCGAATGTTAGGGAGCGCGATCACATTGATCTGCTATGCATTAGCATCCGTGTCAACTGATGCGAAAGGGTTAAGCGTATTTCGTCGGTGTACTGCATCTGGAGATCATTACTCCTCTCCCTGTGTTTTAGGGAGATAGTATGCTAGCTCTGACAATACTGGTTTGTTCTTATCCGCCGAGTTTGATTTTATTGTATGAGCTGAGTTCTCCACCCATCAGCGCAACAATAAAAGGTCACCCAATCGGCACGTTTGGACCAACGTATATTCCTAGTTAAAAACTGGAACATTCTTGAACATTGTGTGACGACTAGTTTCCTGGGATGCTTGTGATAAAGTAAATTAGGTATTTAAGCATCTGATAGGTTGGGAATTGCAATTGAGATGATAAAGACTAGTAGGAGACTGTTATACAAGAGACAGCACTTGTTCAATAAGTTGTCAATATCCGACAAGGTCACATCCTATGGATATAACTACTTGTCATCGATCTGAGAGGGATTGAGCTTTCTGCAGATATCATCCCGTATCACATCAAAATTTACTTTTATTCGACATTTTGAGTCTCAGCATTTCATGAATTCACGCGTCTTCTGGTAGGTAAAAATACTGTCAGTTTTGTTGTAGAGACCACTTCAGAGAAAAATGCTTGGAGAAACTCACAGTAACAGAAGGAATACATACGTGCGGATATTTTAAGAAAAATATTGTATTTTAATTAACGCTGTGTGACATTTGACCATGTCTGAAGGACATTTTTCGAAAAATTCGCTAAAAGACTTCAGATTCCCCTAAATTTCTGGGCAGCAACACTTCTTTCAAAAATTATCGCCATATTTCAATCATTTTTCAATTGTTGGCCCATGGATGGCACTTACAATCGCAAACATTGACTTGATTCAACCTTTACAGAAATGATTACTTTCCTCGTCCAATCACAGACCGAGTTCACGCGCGCGTGTGCTCATGATTTCCAAGAATTCGTGAATGGCTGACTGCTCGGCGGTGCCATTTAGTGCATGCAGTCGACATAGGAAATCTCCGTTCTATGCGAGGATCGCACGAAAGTATATTCGAACTCGGTGATTAGTGTCAATTCAATATCCAACTGTTTGTTAGTGAAATTTAAATAAACGAATACACAACGTCAATATTCCTCTAGGTCCTCCATGAAAATGTAAACAAAAGGCTCGCACACTCACCGATTAAATGTCCCTAAACATTTCATTAATAACACATGCTGTCATCAGAAGACAGCAAATTATGTAAAGCGCAAGTCTCATCATGAATTCAGCAGCGTAATCGAATTTCAAAAATTGAATTTAATATTCCAAAAATGATGCAAGACAAATTCTTAGAAAAACATTTCAGATGTTGAAGTTGTACATAACTCGATGAAATCCCGTTCGAAATAGACTTTGACTGTCTGATGTGTGTCTCAAGTATTTTCAAATGATGTCTAGAAGATCTCTGAGCTGAATGCTTTGCTGGGGTAGAGTGCTTTCATAAATTCAGCTATCTGTCGTCTTGAGTGTGTTGATTTCCGACTCTTACACGTTTCAGATGTTGAAGTTGTACATAACTCGATGAAATCCCATTCGAAATAGACTTTAACTGTCTGATGTGTGTCTCAAGTATTTTCAAATGATGTCTAGAAGATCTCTGAGCTGAATGCTTTGCTGGGGTAGAGTGCTTTCATAAATTCAGCTATCTGTCGTCTCGAGTGTGTTGATTTCCGACTCTCACACGTTTCAGATGTTGAAGTTGTACATAACTCGATGAAATCCCATTCGAAATAGACTTTGACTGTCTGATGTGTGTCTCAAGTATTTTCAAATGATGTCTAGAAGATCTCTGAGCTGAATGGTTTGCTGGGGTAGAGTGCTTTGAAAAATGCAGCTATCTGTCGTCTTGAGTGTGTTGATTTCCGACTCTTACACGTTTCAGATGTTGAAGTTGTACATAACTCGATGAAATCCCATTCGAAATAGACTTTGACTGTCTGATGTGTGTCTCAAGTAATTTCAAATGATGTCTAGATAATCTCTGAGCTGAATGCTTTGCTGGGATAGAGTGCTTTGAAAAATGCAGCTATCTGTCGTCTCGAGTGTGTTGATTTCCGATGCTCACACGTTTCAGATGTTGAAGTTGTACATAACTCGATGAAATCCCATTCGAAATAGACTTTGACTGTCTGATGTGTGTCTCAAGTATTTTCAAATGATGTCTAGAAGATCTCTGAGCTGAATGGTTTGCTGGGGTAGAGTGCTTTGAAAAATGCAGCTATCTGTCGTCTTGAGTGTGTTGATTTCCGACTCTTACACGTTTCAGATGTTGAAGTTGTACATAACTCGATGAAATCCCATTCGAAATAGACTTTGACTGTCTGATGTGTGTCTCAAGTAATTTCAAATGATGTCTAGATAATCTCTGAGCTGAATGCTTTGCTGGGATAGAGTGCTTTGAAAAATGCAGCTATCTGTCGTCTCGAGTGTGTTGATTTCCGATGCTCACACGTTTCAGATGTTGAAGTTGTACATAACTCGATGAAATCCCATTCGAAATAGACTTTGACTGTCTGATGTGTGTCTCAAGTATTTTCAAATGATGTCTAGAAGATCTCTGAGCTGAATGGTTTGCTGGGATAGAGTGCTTTCATAAATTCAGCTATCTGTCGTCTTGAGTGTGTTGATTTCCGATTCTCACACGTTTCAGATGTTGAAGTTGTACATACCTCGATGAAATCCCATTCGAAATAGACTTTGACTGTCTCATGTGTGTCTCAAGTAATTTCAAATGATGTTTAGATAATCTCTGAGCTGAATGGTTTGCTGGGGTAGAGTGCTTTGAAAAATGCAGCTATCTGTCGTCTTGGGTGTGTTGATTTCCGACTCTCACACGTTTCAGATGCTTTGCTGGGATAGAGTGCTTTCATAAATTCAGCTATCTGTCGTCTCGAGTGTGTTGATTTCCGACTCTCACACGTTTCAGATGTTGAAGTTGTACATAACTCGATGAAATCTCATTCGAAATAGACTTTGACTGTCTGATGTGTGTCTCAAGTAATTTCAAATGATGTCTAGATAATCTCTGAGCTGAATGGTTTGCTGGGATAGAGTGCTTTGAAAAATGCAGCTATCTGTCGTCTTGAGTGTGTTGATTTCCGACTCTCACACGTTTCAGATGTTGAAGTTGTACATAACTCGATGAAATCCCATTCGAAATAGACTTTGACTGTCTGATGTGTGTCTCAAGTATTTTCAAATGATGTTTGGATAATCTCTGAGCTGAATGCTTTGCTGGGATAGAGTGCTTTGAAAAATGCAGCTATCTGTCGTCTTGAGTGTGTTGATTTCCGATGCTCACACGTTTAAGATGCTTTGCTGGGATAGAGTGCTTTCATAAATTCAGCTATCTGTCGTCTCGAGTGTGTTGATTTCCGACTCTCACACGTTTCAGATGTTGAAGTTGTACATAACTCGATGAAATCCCATTCGAAATAGACTTTGACTGTCTGATGTGTGTCTCAAGTATTTTCAAATGATGTCTAGAAGATCTCTGAGCTGAATGGTTTGCTGGGGTAGAGTGCTTTGAAAAATGCAGCTATCTGTCGTCTTGAGTGTGTTGATTTCCGACTCTTACACGTTTCAGATGTTGAAGTTGTACATAACTCGATGAAATCCCATTCGAAATAGACTTTGACTTTCTGATGTGTGTCTCAAGTAATTTCAAATGATGTCTAGATAATCTCTGAGCTGAATGCTTTGCTGGGATAGAGTGCTTTGAAAAATGCAGCTATCTGTCGTCTTGAGTGTGTTGATTTCCGACTCTCACACGTTTCAGATGTTGAAGTTGTACATAACTCGATGAAATCTCATTCGAAATAGACTTTGACTGTCTGATGTGTGTCTCAAGTAATTTCAAATGATGTCTAGATAATCTCTGAGCTGAATGCTTTGCTGGGATAGAGTGCTTTGAAAAAATGCAGCTATCTGTCGTCTTGAGTGTGTTGATTTCCGACTCTCACACGTTTCAGATGTTGAAGTTGTACATACCTCGATGAAATCCCATTCGAAATAGACTTTGACTGTCTGATGTGTGTCTCAAGTATTTTCAAATGATGTTTAGATAATCTCTGAGCTGAATGGTTTGCTGGGGTAGAGTGCTTTGAAAAATGCAGCTATCTGTCGTCTTGGGTGTGTTGATTTCCGACTCTCACACGTTTCAGATGCTTTGCTGGGATAGAGTGCTTTCATAAATTCAGCTATCTGTCGTCTCGAGTGTGTTGATTTCCGACTCTCACACGTTTCAGATGTTGAAGTTGTACATAACTCGATGAAATCCCATTCGAAATAGACTTTGACTGTCTGATGTGTGTCTCAAGTATTTTCAAATGATGTCTAGAAGATCTCTGAGCTGAATGCTTTGCTGGGGTAGAGTGCTTTCATAAATTCAGCTATCTGTCGTCTCGAGTGTGTTGATTTCCGACTCTCACACGTTTCAGATGTTGAAGTTGTACATACCTCGATGAAATCCCATTCGAAATAGACTTTGACTGTCTGATGTGTGTCTCAAGTATTTTCAAATGATGTTTAGATAATCTCTGAGCTGAATGGTTTGCTGGGGTAGAGTGCTTTGAAAAATGCAGCTATCTGTCGTCTTGGGTGTGTTGATTTCCAACTCTCACACGTTTCAGATGCTTTGCTGGGATAGAGTGCTTTCATAAATTCAGCTATCTGTCGTCTCGAGTGTGTTGATTTCCGACTCTCACACGTTTCAGATGTTGAAGTTGTACATAACTCGATGAAATCCCATTCGAAATAGACTTTGACTGTCTGATGTGTGTCTCAAGTATTTTCAAATGATGTCTAGAAGATCTCTGAGCTGAATGCTTTGCTGGGGTAGAGTGCTTTGAAAAATGCAGCTATCTGTCGTCTTGAGTGTGTTGATTTCCGACTCTTACACGTTTCAGATGTTGAAGTTGTACATAACTCGATGAAATCCCATTCGAAATAGACTTTAACTGTCTGATGTGTGTCTCAAGTATTTTCAAATGATGTCTAGAAGATCTCTGAGCTGAATGCTTTGCTGGGGTAGAGTGCTTTCATAAATTCAGCTATCTGTCGTCTCGAGTGTGTTGATTTCCGACTCTCACACGTTTCAGATGTTGAAGTTGTACATAACTCGATGAAATCCCATTCGAAATAGACTTTGACTGTCTGATGTGTGTCTCAAGTAATTTCAAATGATGTCTAGAAGATCTCTGAGCTGAATGGTTTGCTGGGGTAGAGTGCTTTGAAAAATGCAGCTATCTGTCGTCTTGAGTGTGTTGATTTCCGACTCTTACACGTTTCAGATGTTGAAGTTGTACATAACTCGATGAAATCCCATTCGAAATAGACTTTGACTGTCTGATGTGTGTCTCAAGTATTTTCAAATTATGTCTAGATAATCTCTGAGCTGAATGCTTTGCTGGGATAGAGTGCTTTGAAAAATGCAGCTATCTGTTGTCTCGAGTGTGTTGATTTCCGATGCTCACAAGTTTCAGATGTTGAAGTTGTACATAACTCGATGAAATCTCATTCGAAATAGACTTTGACTGTCTGATGTGTGTCTCAAGTATTTTCAAATGATGTCTAGAAGATCTCTGAGCTGAATGGTTTGCTGGGATAGAGTGCTTTCATAAATTCAGCTATCTGTCGTCTTGAGTGTGTTGATTTCCGATTCTCACACGTTTCAGATGTTGAAGTTGTACATAACTCGATGAAATCTCATTCGAAATAGACTTTGACTGTCTGATGTGTGTCTCAAGTAATTTTAAATGATGTTTAGATAATCTCTGAGCTAAATGCTTTGCTGGGATAGAGTGCTTTCATAAATTCAGCTATCTGTCGTCTTGAGTGTGTTGATTTCCGACTCTTACACGTTTCAGATGTTGAAGTTGTACATAACTCGATGAAATCCCATTCGAAATAGACTTTAACTGTCTGATGTGTGTCTCAAGTATTTTCAAATGATGTCTAGAAGATCTCTGAGCTGAATGCTTTGCTGGGGTAGAGTGCTTTCATAAATTCAGCTATCTGTCGTCTCGAGTGTGTTGATTTCCGACTCTCACACGTTTCAGATGTTGAAGTTGTACATAACTCGATGAAATCCCATTCGAAATAGACTTTGACTGTCTGATGTGTGTCTCAAGTAATTTCAAATGATGTCTAGAAGATCTCTGAGCTGAATGGTTTGCTGGGGTAGAGTGCTTTGAAAAATGCAGCTATCTGTCGTCTTGAGTGTGTTGATTTCCGACTCTTACACGTTTCAGATGTTGAAGTTGTACATAACTCGATGAAATCCCATTCGAAATAGACTTTGACTGTCTGATGTGTGTCTCAAGTATTTTCAAATGATGTCTAGATAATCTCTGAGCTGAATGCTTTGCTGGGATAGAGTGCTTTGAAAAATGCAGCTATCTGTTGTCTCGAGTGTGTTGATTTCCGATGCTCACAAGTTTCAGATGTTGAAGTTGTACATAACTCGATGAAATCTCATTCGAAATAGACTTTGACTGTCTGATGTGTGTCTCAAGTATTTTCAAATGATGTCTAGAAGATCTCTGAGCTGAATGGTTTGCTGGGATAGAGTGCTTTCATAAATTCAGCTATCTGTCGTCTTGAGTGTGTTGATTTCCGATTCTCACACGTTTCAGATGTTGAAGTTGTACATAACTCGATGAAATCTCATTCGAAATAGACTTTGACTGTCTGATGTGTGTCTCAAGTAATTTTAAATGATGTTTAGATAATCTCTGAGCTGAATGGTTTGCTGGGATAGAGTGCTTTGAAAAATGCAGCTATCTGTCGTCTTGAGTGTGTTGATTTCCGACTCTCACACGTTTCAGATTTTGAAGTTGTACATAACTCGATGAAATCCCATTCGAAATAGACTTTGACTGTCTGATGTGTGTCTCAAGTAATTTCAAATGATGTCTAGATAATCTCTGAGCTGAATGGTTTGCTGGGATAGAGTGCTTTGAAAAATGCAGCTATCTGTCGTCTTGAGTGTGTTGATTTCCGACTCTCACACGTTTCAGATGTTGAAGTTGTACATAACTCGATGAAATCCCATTCGAAATAGACTTTGACTGTCTGATGTGTGTCTCAAGTAATTTCAAATGATGTCTAGATAATCTCTGAGCTGAATGCTTTGCTGGGGTTGAGTGCTTTGAAAAATGCAGCTATCTGTCGTCTCGAGTGTGTTGATTTCCGATGCTCACACGTTTCAGATGTTGAAGTTGTACATAACTCGATGAAATCTCATTCGAAATAGACTTTGACTGTCTGATGTGTGTCTCAAGTATTTTCAAATGATGTCTAGAAGATCTCTGAGCTGAATGGTTTGCTGGGATAGAGTGCTTTCATAAATTCAGCTATCTGTCGTCTTGAGTGTGTTGATTTCCGATTCTCACACGTTTCAGATGTTGAAGTTGTACATAACTCGATGAAATCTCATTCGAAATAGACTTTGACTGTCTGATGTGTGTCTCAAGTATTTTTAAATGATGTTTAGATAATCTCTGAGCTGAATGCTTTGCTGGGATAGAGTCCTTTCATAAATTCAGCTATCTGTCGTCTTGAGTGTGTTGATTTCCGACTCTCACACGTTTCAGATGTTGAAGTTGTACATAACTCGATGAAATCCCATTCGAAATAGACTTTGACTGTCTGATGTGTGTCTCAAGTAATTTCAAATGATGTCTAGATAATCTCTGAGCTGAATGCTTTGCTGGGATAGAGTGCTTTGAAAAATGCAGCTATCTGTCGTCTTGAGTGTGTTGATTTCCGACTCTCACACGTTTCAGATGTTGAAGTTGTACATAACTCGATGAAATCCCATTCGAAATAGACTTTGACTGTCTGATGTGTGTCTCAAGTAATTTCAAATGATGTCTAGATAATCTCTGAGCTGAATGCTTTGCTGGGGTTGAGTGCTTTGAAAAATGCAGCTATCTGTCATCTTGAGTGTGTTGATTTCCGACTCTCACACGTTTCAGATGTTGAAGTTGTACATAACTCGATGAAATCTCATTCGAAATAGACTTTGGCTGTCTCAAGTAATGTCAAATGATGTCGAGAATATCCCTGGGCTGAATATTATGTTGATGTAGCATAATGAGTATATACCAGTCTTCTTCTCTTTTTGCTGATGCTGTTTTCCCGTTTTTGCGTTTTTGTTTTTTGTTGAAGTTGTCTGCAGCTCGATGAAATCATTTCAGGTACGTGCTTGTGTCTATTTGCCTCAATGTCTCTGATTCGTTGATCGGAGCTGAGTCGACTGCCTGTTTTTCTCCTGGATTGACCTTTTTTCCATTTGAATTTGATTTTATGCTGAAATGCTCCATAATAGTTGAAATCAACGTGTACGTCCAGGAAATCCACACCTTACTCTATGATCTGATATGAGAGTCGATTTAATTATTATTGATGTCGATTTCCTGTTTTTCATCCGATCATGATAGGAATTTCAAATAGCTCTCTTTTGAATTCTACAGTTGCGACTGAGCTCATGGTTGCTGACATTAATCAAACAATTATTGTCAACGTTATGAACGTCCGTATTAATATTTTTAGAGAATTTTTTGTGGTTGTAGATTTCCGGTGGGTTGTCGACTTCCTGTTTCTACAATTATATGTGGACATGCACTTGGGATACAGTGGGTTAGATCTGCCGCATGGCATTTATCGACTGATGGGGATGCTAGTCCTATGCAACTCATTAAATGAATACTAATATTTCCGAATTCAAGGAGTACTATATTTTGAGACTCAATTCGTAGTCGTAGTTAGTACCCAGATTCTATACTCTTTCTCGTACTCATTTGGGACTTCATGAATAACAGTGCACGACGTCGCATGTCCACATGTTTGTATACCCGTTCTAGTCCAGCGTCGGGTTCCGATTTGTAGAGCTTTGTTCTGAAAATGACCATCATGGATGGTCGAAAGACATCGGCATAAACTGTGCTTCTATGTCAAACTCTTCTCCAACCACAAAAATGCCATTGCAAAAATTGAGATTTGAGTAGCATTCTCAATGGCATCCTACGTCGCATATTCATTCTGTAGTTTTCAGCTTGTACTTTAAAAGAGACAAAACTTTGAGATACATGGATACAAGCAGAGAAAATAGGAAAATTCATGGAAGCGACTAATTTGGAAAGAAAAAAAAACTGACTAGCGTATGAGGAATTCTGAGGAATCTAACGTTGAATTCTGCGGACAGAAATAGAAATATCGCATTCCGATCTCATCATGTGGGCAGCGCGCATTTGATATACAAGGTGTAGATATAGAAGCCATAAAGAGTGAAATTCATTCATGCTCTGTCATTTCAGATCAGTAACAAGATCTTTAGCAGTCCTTGTCAGTATGATTGACTCGCAAGTTATCAAACTCAATCTTCCCGCCTCTACACTCTGGCATGTATAGGAATGTCTTCCACCCCCATACGACTCGTGCATGAATGTTTGAGTGTTTCATGATCCATTGCCCCTCACCCCTCTCTCTCTCTCTCTCTCTCTCTCTCTCAAAATAACCGAAGTCTGAAAAGTACATACCTAGCTCTGATGTAGTTCATGAACACATACATTTGCAATGATAATAATCACTAGATTACATATGAGATGATGCAAGTATAAAGTCATGAAGCGATTTGTAATCATGATGAAAGCTGATGGAACTGTTCAAGATGAATTCAATATAATAATCGATGATGCGAAATGTGTGCAGAAATGAAACAGCAGAATCGAAAGGAAATCGTTCTGGCTATGTTACAATGACTCGAAGTCCTATAGAACAGGAGGCATCAAACAATAGTATTTAATTATTACTTTTAACGAAATCACATGTTTAGAATACTATGTTACATTCCATTTGGTTCTGATGCAATTAAAACGTCGCGACTATAATTCTATCCATTCACTACCACAAACATTTCGTTATTCAGAGCTATTAAGAATCGCACTGCAAGGGCCGGATATAATTAATGGCAAATACAAATGAAGATTTGCATGTGCCACGAAAAATGACTTGTGATGTTTTTACATGTACCTGGGTAATTTCGTAACTATCCGAAGAAATGAGTAGCCAAAAAAACTACTCATCACACTAAAAATAGAAACAACTGTTGAACACATTGAAACATCGTTTTTAACTCACCTGTAATGATAAGGTACGATTACATATAATATAATTACACATAATATACGATTCTGATATTCTGATATTCTAAGGTGCACAAACATTAAATCTGAGATCTGCATGAAAGATGTAGACATACGTTCACTGCAAAATCGAGTAAGTTTTTAACACGATCCGTGCTGCAACTTTGCTTCGTCATGTGAAAATATTTAATAATAATAATAATAATAATAATGATAGTGTATATTTCTCATCAATGAAAATCATAATTTCACATTTGTTCAAGTTGCATGTTCAATTGCTTAAAGCAAGTTCAAAGAGGACAATGTAGTCATTTACAGACAGCTAAGAGATAAAGATAATAAAGTTATTTCACTACGCGCTCATGGAAGACAAATGATGGATAGGTACATGTACACTATAAGCGGCTGCATCATCCACTGACAGATCGAACAGGTCACATAACTCCATGACATTTATCTATGTTAATCAATTTTGATGCATGCGGAAAGAATGAGAGTTTTCGCTTCTTCGTGCGACAGAGAGTGAGCTCAAAATGTCCAGAATTTGTCAGTCGTTTAGGTATACATTTGTGCAAGATGTGATTCTGATTTGATGCAATCTTCTGGAAAAGCTTTTTAGCGATGTGCTCTCTACGTTGAATAAGGCATACATTGGATTCCTTGTCCCTTAGCTTATAGGCACGTCGCTGAACTTTTTCCAATTTGTTTTCTAAAAATTTCGGCAAGGCAATGAAGAGCGGACACGCATATAGTCCGGGAGCCAGCGTGAAGTTGTGCAGGGAACGAGGTAGTACATAAAACTTTCACATAGCATAGTACACCTCTAACCTATTTTATAAGATAATGAGCCCAAAGATAGCATTGTACACTGTACGACCAAAAATTAAAAGATTGCAAAACACTTGATTCATTGTCGATCGATTTCGTATCGTTTATTGATACATCATCAGGGCATCAAGTCAAATCAGCAAAATGAGGTTTATATACAAATTAAAATGATCAAGTAAACACAGTTAAGAACAGCTAAAATGAAATTTACAATAGAATGGAATGGAGAGGTATTTGCGCATTTACAATTACCTCTCTGTAGTACAATTAAAAGATATGCAACGGAACAGAAGAATCGCATTCGTTCAATAAATTATCAGTTTCATCCATTTTAATCAATAAAGATTCAGCTATGCGAGTGTGTTTAGTACGGCAGACAATAGAAAATTAATTGGCTGTCGCTTTATGAATGTGCTTTGTAATTTCAGAATCTTGCGGTCTGCCTTTGATATGCTCATCAATACGAGTAATCAGGTGCCTACGAGTCTCACCAAGGTAGCAACTGTCGCATTGCCCACATTTTAATTTGTAAACTAAATTAGAGGTGAGACTCGTAGGCACCGGATTTTCCCAACAAAGATCCGGTTTCTATAATAATAATATGATTTCTATAATAATCAGTTCAACAAAATACCAATTTGTGTAACTGCTATGAGCAAAAATTCGAAAAAATGGAGTCAACACCTTAAATGTCACAATTTTACCACTGGAAATACATAGGATTTTGTTGTCCTCTCTGTTTCTGAAAAGCAAATGATCTGATCCGGCAGACGCGAAGTTTTGCAGTAGGTTAGATGTGTACTATGCTACGTGAAAGTTTTGTGTGCTACCTCGTTCCCTGCACAACTTCACGCTGGCTCCCGGACTAATATTCAATTATTGATCGAATCAAGCAGTTGTATATCAATTCAAGATTTTGCTTGCTAGTGTACTGTCTCATTTTTCTTATCACATACAGCCGACGGTTGCTTCTAAGAGTTACATCTTTTATATGATCATGCCATGTCAATCGATTATTTACAGTGACACCAAGAATTCTTGTTTTTTCAACTACTTGAATCGGAAGTCTAGGCAAATGAGAATTTGGTTTCTTCAAGCAGATGAGAATGTTTGACTTTGCTTCATTCAACTTTAGGCTGTTCCTGTCGCACCAGTCCTGAACACCTTGAATTTCAATATTTCAAAGGTATATTCAAAGGTACATATGTCTTCAAAGGTCTTGCTTGGTAGTGGCATCACAATCGTTACATCATCCGCATACATAACATGCATGCTTTCACGCTGTCTGCATTTCAAGTCAGATATGAAAGTAGCGAAAATCGCAGGGCCCAAGACAGAGCCTTGAGGAACACCTTTCCTGACATTGACAATCCGAGATAGACAACCTTCGATCTTTACCATGCACTTCCGACTATTAAGGTAGCTATAGAGCCAGCACAAGAAACCCTTTGGAAAAAGCAGGCGACTAAATTTTTCCATTACTAACTTGTGTTGGATCGAATCGAAGGCGGACGACATGTCAAAGGATATTATGGCGGTCCCACTATTAACAGGGTCATCATAAAAGCGATAGGCGGTGTCCATTATGTCAAGCAAGGCAGAAGTTGAGGAATGACCATTCCGAAACCCATGCTGGCGGCTGAAGTGTCTCTGAAACGCATTACGCATTTTACTCAAGACAATCTTTTCCAAAACTTTCATTTGAACAGGTAGGACAGAGATTGGCCGCACATTTCTGACATCTGGGGTCGAGCTTTTCGGTTTAGGTGATATCAAGGCTGTTTTCCATATTGTTGGGACAGATCTTTGTTTCAACGATTCATTGTAAATAATCATCAAAGGAAGCGCAAGAAAATCAGCAAGCTCTTTAAATATTCTGGTAGGAACTCCGTCTATTCCAGAAGACTTCCGTAAAGATAAGCTCAATAGTTGAGTTCGAACTTCATCCTCTGAGATGGAAATGCTCCAGTCATCATCATCTAAGATCTTGAGAGACAAAAACTCATCATAATTTCTATCATCATATGTCTCGGCAAATTGATCTGCGAATACATTTGCTAGATTTGAAGCACTTCCATATTTATTTATCGCCATTCTCCAGTTTCCCTTGTAGCCTTTTCCAAGGTGCACAAACATTAAATCTGAGATCTGCATGAAAGATGTAGACATACGTTCACTGCAAAATCGAGTAAGTTTTTAACACGATCCGTGCTGCAACTTTGCTTCGTCATGTGAAAATATTTGACCTGCATTATACGCGCAATTTGGCATTTGAGCTGTAAAACAACAAATGAAGAATGCAAGTCTGCAAATTTCATACGTAGTTGCTAATTTTGTATTTATTACTACTTTCACTGCATTTTGCGCTACTACTAACTATTACACGGATATAAACTTATATCAAAATTGCTTGGTATTCTTGCTAGTTTCCATCATCTGTAAATTCAATGCATCAACAAACAGAATTCTACTTTTAGACATGGATTCATGCTGATAGCAGTTCTGGATGTTTAACATCCTGATTTCATGTGATAATTCACTTTCTAAGATATTCTCTGTAATTTTTATGGGTCCATATAAATGCTTTTCTAAACTCTTTAAACAGAAGAGAAGGTAGGCGAAAGGCAAGTTACATGGTATCTGAACTGTATTTATACGCATGTTCAAGGGTGTGTGTGCGTGTGTGTGTGAGACAGAGAGAGAGAGAGATAAGTAGATGGAGGCTGTGGTAAGTGATGTCTACTGGCATTGAAGGGATTACAAAAGCATATCCCAGTTTGCAAAAAAATGAGAAATATGGATAGTTTTCTGATATTTTTGTTGCTAATTGCATGTTCTGCACATCAACCATTGACTGTCTTTGTCTGATATTGTCTGTGCAAATACGCGAAAGAAACGTTTTAAATACATGTATGAAGATTAACAGGGTCGATCATAACATCACCGAGTCTGTTAAGTTAGATTACCGGCCTTTAATTTTGCGGCACCATTTTTGCGGAACAGGTCCTGTAAAATTGCACACTTTTAGTATTTCATACATCTAAAATATGAACAGATCTTAAGGCTTAATTCAATTTCCACACAACATTCTAGATAGCTACTTTGATAAATGTATAGTTTTATAGCGAAATAGATGCATATGCAGTTATTATGCATATTTTCTACTGACGTACCAGAATACTGACTATGATACACATGCGCATGGTGTGATGATAGCATGCTAAAGCCTAGACTTATTGATTTGTGACAAACATTTGAAGTTTGTGGACAATGCAGACGATAGTTATTGACCGATATGTACACAGAATAAAATGGGATCTACATATTATGTAAATGCACGTCAGAATTCAAGAAGTCTTTTACTTGCTGTCAGGGACCTGAGAATCGGCAAATTTTCAGTCGAATCGAATCGGGTCGTGATTCGGGAATCGAATAAAATCTCGAATCGAATCATTGATAATATGCATAGGACTACTTTAGTTTTGTGATTTACGGTTTGCTTAGCCGAGGGTACTGAATATGTTGTGGATTCTCAACATGAGCTGCGAACAAGTCATCCAAGCATCGATAAAAGAGAGAGGGAGAGAGATGTTTATTGAGTAGCAAACTAGAAATCAGAAAATACATGTCAATACAATGATTGCAAAAGATCATACACTTAATTTTAAAAAAGGAAGTAACGATAAACTCATGATGCAAAATGTCAGATGAAAACAAATCTGTAAAATTAATCACAAAAAACGAATGACCGGAGAATCTTATTGTTGGAAAGAAGGAGTTACACCGCATTGTATTTCGATAGCATGGGAGAAGAAGTTCGACCACTAGGTAAAATTCGCGGAATTATGAGGCTAATTGTAGTTTCGGCATTTTCGATCTGCTCAAATAATTTTAATGCGGCAGAATTCGTTCTGGTTTCCAAATCAGTCACTCCTCCACAACCATTGATTTTCAAACATCGTCTCTGAATAGCCCGTAGTCTGTTAGAGTTACTTTTTGATAAGCCTATGAAAGCGGGGCACGCATACTCTATAAAAGAGCGAATTAAAATATCATAAATTAGGATAAACTGTTCAGGAGTAGTAAAAGCTCTGATACGATGCAAAATAAACAATCGTTGCACGCACTTTCTCTCAATGAAGTCGGCGTGAACCTTCCAGCCAAGAGAATCTCTCAAGACAACGCCAAGTAAATGTACATTTTCTTGAAAATCAACTTGAGAT